>JBBPDC010046811.1:0-11562 GCA_037974485.1 Hemigrammopetersius urotaenia
TGTGTGTGTGTGTGTGTGTGTGTGTGTGTGTGTGTGTGTGTGTGTGTGTGTGTGTGTGTGTGTGTGTTTGCAGGTGGGGTCAGAGTGTACCACGGTTTTGTATAATTACATGTGTAACAGCAGCTGTATGGGTGGGATGAACAGGCGGCCCATCCTCACCATCATCACTTTGGAGTCTCAGGAGTGAGTAGCACTTTATTTTCTCAATAAAGGTTAAAGTAAGAAAACTCAGTGATTGGGTTTTCTACTCTATAACATGACAATGCTCTATAACACCGTAATTCTTTGTGACATTCTAAAATGTTCTGCAACGCTCTATAATGTTCTGCATTTCTATAATGTTCATGTGATGCACACAGGCTTTCTGACGAGCTGTACTACATCACAGGTGTAGGGGGAGACGGCTCTTATTTCATTTAAAAATCATACTATGTCTATCACCCTCTGTATTTTTTTTCCTCTCTCTGCAGTGGTCAGCTGCTGGGTCGGCGCTCGTTTGAGGTGCGTGTGTGTGCGTGTCCTGGTCGAGACAGGAAGACAGAGGAGAACAACTTTAAGAAACAGCAGGAGGCCAAAAACACCAACAAAACACAGCCCACCACCAACAAACGCTGTGAGTGCTCGAGTGCTCAGATTTCTGTGTAATAACCCTTTACACATCAGTTGCACACCCTAAATCTGACCTGTGACCTCTCAGGCCTGAAAGACACCACCTCCCGTCCTGAAGGCAGCAAGAAGGCCAAGACCAGCGGCAGCACCGACGATGAGATATACTCACTACCGGTACACAACCCGAGAGAACAGGGTTTGGGGCAATAATTTCAGTGTTTAAACTACGTGTGTTTTATAATCACACATTCAGTCGAGAACACACTCTCTCTCCCTCTCTTTTTCTGTCTTTCTCTTTCTCTCTCTCTCTCTCTCTCTCTCTCTCTCTCTCTCTCTCTCTCTCTCTCTCTCTCTCTCTCTCTCTCTCCCCCTCTCTCTTTTTCTCTTTCACTCTCACTGCAGATTAGAGGTAGAGAGCGTTACGAGATGCTGAAGAAGATTAATGATGGTCTGGAGCTCAATGATCTAGTGCCCCCTGCTGATGCGGAGAAGTATCGCCAGAAACTGTGAGTTTAAACACACACATTACATAATACATACACAAACATCCAATAATTTACATGTATACATGCATACATATACACAATATACAGTACTGTGCAAAACTCTTAGGCACATGTGCAAATTGTTAAGTCATTTATATCAGCAGTGGGTTTTTTCTGCCAGCAAAAACACCGCAGAGTATTAGAATAAAGTCAAACAAGCAAGCAGTAAAAAGTTTTTTACTTTCTAAAAAGTAGTCAGTATTTTGTGAGCTGTTTAGAAGAACACCGGTTTGGATCCAGGTTTCTGCTCAGTGCCTCCACTATTTACTGTATTAATGTTGTTTGTAGTTGTTGTAATGTAAGAGTTTTAACACTTTTGGCGAGTTGTAAACAGCTTTTAAGCATACGTTTTGCACAGTACTGTATATCCAGTACACCTAATAATATTCTGCTCATTAAAAGCTTGAGGAATTAGTAGGTACTGATTATTTCACTTCATTAGTAAATGCTTCCTTTCAGTGTCTCGAAAACCTCGAAGAAAGAGAGGGATGGAGTCGCTACCGAACCAAAACGAGGAAAGAAACTGCTGGTGAAGGAGGAGAAGAGTGATTCTGACTGAAACAGAGAGGATCATTTCCTTTTATAATTTCAGTTTCTTTTTGTTTAATTTAGCGTTTTCTTTCTCTATTGTTGGGGAGAGTTAACAAACGTTTTTTTATAACCCAATTGTCAGTTCCGTTCCCTTCTTACTGTTAATGTGGAGATGTTACAATGTGTGTCCACTGATCTGAGTGTGTGCCTGCAGGGTGCTCGGGACAGATACAGCGGTCCGACTGTGGTCAGTGTGCATATTCCGTCTGCTAATATAGGAAGGTCAGTGCTGGTCACTCACCTGCTCTACTGCCTAGTTATTAGTTAAAATCATCTACACTCTTAAAAAAAGTTACTTTTACCTTCACTGAGTCGTCTGTCACCACATCATAGCCCTGAGAGCTGTTACTACAGATTCTGAGACTCCGAGAAACTCGCCTCTGAACAAACAGCATGTTTACTCCGTTACAAACACAAGTGATTGACTTCTGTTATAAGTGAGTTTAGAGTGTCCCTTTAAAGCGTCTGTCCATTGACTTCTTTTGTTAGGAAGTTTAAATAGGTTTTAGGGATGAAGAAGGGTCAGTGATGCCCCGCCAGTAAATATGATAAGCTAAAGTGGATTCAGCTCATCATAAAAGAAAAATAATTCAGAAAAGTCGAGGTGTCCGTAAAAAAAAAAGCCGTTTATTAAAGTGACTTTGATCACAGTTGACATTGTTCATCCCGAGCACCTGCGGCTTCTGCCTGTCAGTCAACCTGATTATGAACATGATTGGCCAGGCCTTAATTTCCACTAACAGTGAAGAACTATGATTGGTTAGTGTGTTCTTCCACCAGCGGATAGGATTGGTTGGTGGATATGCAGTGTTATAGGTTGACTGACAGGTTGGTTGGATTGGTTAGTTTAACTTGAGCGATTCTCCTTATGGTGCTTGAAATAAAAAAAAAAAAATCTCAGGGCACCAAGATTCATCCTGACATCCTTGATTTTTTTCCCCCTCAATATATATATTTTTTCATCATTATTTTTTTTTTTACATTTGATTACTGTTTAACCTTTTTCATAAAGCATTTAGTTTATCTTTGGATTCTTTCTCTTTTTTCAGAAAAAATAAAAATGGGATATTTTGACATTTCTTATTAAAAAAACATTTATTTGCTTCGATGAGTTTATTTACAGTGTTTTCATCATGTTTACAGGTTCTTAAATATCCAAGAAAAAAGTGACCAGAACAGAACATGAAATGATTATCAGTCTGGCAGCTAGTTTTTCCCCCAGTCATCCTGAGAAAATCCGCCGAAGTTTAATTAAACGGGATTCGCAATGCAGGGCTTTTCAAGTTAGCCAGATAACACAAATGTCATGCCTGAACACTGGGAAAAGGGATTTGGTCAGTTCTTCATTTAGGGCTAAAGTTTTCTGGTCAACTGAGGAAGCCTTGTGTTTGAAAGACCCTCCAGGTTTCGAAAGAATTTCGATAATCAGACGCCCAAAGAATTCTTCCCTCCTCAGGGCAGAGGAGACTGGTTCTGAATGGTCTCTGGCACACTAATGGTTCTGCAGTCTCACGGAGCTGTAATGGCTTTTTACTAGCCTTACGGAAAGCGTGTGAAAACTATCAACAGTTACTAGGGAGGAATACACTGGCTTGTGTGTTTTAAATGTCTGGTGTGTCTCCTAGTGAGCGCAGGGTCATGAGGGTCCTCCCGTCCAGCGGGGCGAAGAGCGGGTACAGTTTCTCCTTAAAGTGTGCGGTGAAGGTGTAGATGTGCGAGTGAGTCTCGGCGTTGTAGAAGGACACCTGTCCCTCCTCCACGTCCAGGTAGACGCCCACCCTCCGGGGCACCAGTGTGAGGGTCAGTGGGGTCTCGGGTTTGGTGCACGCATAGAACTGATGGGTGCTCCGCCAGATTACCCAGAATCCCATGCAGGGGCTCATGGGTGGTCGTCCACGGCGACTGGATGATGCTGTGGTCACCCCGAGGCGCCAGTATCCATTATTGGCCACTTCGACCTCCCAGTAGTGGTGCCCGCAGGAGAACCCCTCCCAGCCCAGGACACACGGCCAGCCTTCGAACCGCTGTGGGTTAGGCTCTGCCTCCGTCTCACTCAGCGCCTCCTGCACTCGCTTACGATCCTCCGACACCAGCAGCCAGCGGTGGTTTGTTAATGGGTCCAGAGAGACATCGACTAGAAAACAGAGGAAACTATTTTACTAACCAGTGCTAATGTATTTTCACCCAATTTAGATAAGAGTGTCATTTTCCATTCCATCTTAAAGTACTGAACCATTATAGGTGGAAATATGAAAAGTCAACTTCGAAGACATCGGAGTAGGAAGTTTCAAGCTGTTAGCATCATGCTAATTAGTGGACTATAAGCTTCTTTATTAGCCTGTGAACTCTAGCACAAAACTATAGTCACCAGGTGTGTCTAGGGTTAGTTTTTGGGAAAAATTGAAGATGTTACCAGAAGCACTGCAGATCCATGTCCACACTGTAGGAGAACACAATGTCATTAACCTCACACACAAGGAATTTAGAGAGAGTAATGTGTAAATATAATTTCACGTCAGTTACCTGAGTTCGGAATGTACTTTGGAGTTTCTGCCCAAAAAGAAAATGTTATGATTATACAAATACATCATTAGTCAGCAATCACATTACTGTTCTTAAGGTTTATTACTTTGGATCAGACTGTTCTTAAATGTCATTTTTATTATATAAAGGTAAAAATGTGCAGCTTTTCGTCCGAGCTCATCTGGAATTTTGGAATAGTCTAAATGTCTGTAGGCGTCCTTACCATGAAGTCCAATGTGTGGGTGTCACTAAACACAGGTTTTATAAAAAACGCACAATCATGCGTCTGATTTTGTTCTTGAAATTCATCTAGTTTTTATATTTATTCGTATTTTTAAAGTTGAATTTGAGTGCCTCTTCGCTTTTTAAATATGGGCATGGTTCAGAATGTATGTTATAATCCAGGGCTGTGCTCTTGTAGATGAATATTTTGTCAGCTGATCAGGGGCCTGAGTATTTTTCGTGTAAAAATCGATTTTATGGTTGTGTCACCTCTGGAAGCAAAGCAACGGTTACTGAATCAGAAAATCGCAAGTTAGATTTATTTTTTAACAAACCTTTTGATCATAAAACCAATGTTGTGAGTCGCCAAACACTGGTTTTATAGCAACCGTGCAATCACACCATGCATTTCCTCTCAGAAATAAATCTAGTTTTAGAAATCAGAATTCAGATCTTCAGTGCTGGAATTAAGTGAATTTACAAAAAGTGAAACATTTTAAAATAGAGAACATTTAATGATTAAAAATTAAGAAAGTGATTGTGGATCTTAAAGATGCTAGTTTTATTAATCATGAATTAAACATTCAAACAAAAATGTTTTTGAAAGAGAAACAAGGAACAAAGTTCAGATTATTAGGAAATAAATACATCTGAGAACAATTTGTTTAATTTGTGAGAAAATAATATCATCTGGAAAAACATGAAGAAAAAAATCACTCAGATGTCAGTAATTTTTTGACTGGCTCTGAGGATCACTGAGCTCACCTGTCTTCCAGATACGCTGTTTACATAACAGCCACACCTGAGGAACCGAACCCTACACACACAAACAGAGCGGGCGTGAGAGGAGACACACAGTGGACTGGACATTGGAGCTAAAAGGTCTGTTGAATCAGTGATTCTCTGACCTACTAAACTAAATGAGCGAGTAATTAAAAAAAATAAACAGAGCTTAAGTCTGTGGCGCCACCTGATGATATCCAGGTTAATACAAGGGCAGATCGTTATGAAAATGGAGATAAAAGTGTTATAAATGTAATCTTAAAGTCCAAAGTGTAGGAGTTCAGCAGGCACTTCATGGTGTTTATGGTCCTTATCTGCTCAGGTTCTTCACGCACACAGTTAAACTCTGGTTTCTCTGTTGAGGACAGAGCTCAGTTTACAGGAGAACAAAAACTGTAAACGTATAAAACTTAGGACACACAAACACCAGAGAGTCAGAACATCTGAGTCAGTTCTGCATGATTCTAGCTCCTCAGCTGCATACTGTGAGCAAGACTTTTTCTGACCTGGTTGTGTTTGAGCAGAGACCAGGTGATGAACTCCAGGAAGGGCAGGAGGGTCAGCAGCTTTTTCTTCTTCAGCTCCAACTGCCTCAGAGTCTGAGCAAGTTCCTCTGTCATTACACCACAGCTCTACACACACATACACATCACACATACACATCACACATTTACAACAAACATGTTTTTGTTGCATTTATAACACACACACACACACACATACCTCTGACACTTTCTGGAGTTCTTTTGCCCACTCCATGATTCTCTGTTCTGCCTCCGTGTCTGAATCCATCTTGTTCTCCTTGGTCTCCAAAAAGGCATCTTTCTTTTGGTGCTCTTCACATTCACTAAACAGCTGCACAAAGGCCGAGAATCATGGGTAATGCAGTTCCTTAATGACACATCTGCCCCTTTTAAGCCTACAATATGCGACCCCTGCATCTGCCCTTTAATATGATTCCTGATCTGCCTGTGAACCTGATGACCAGAAAGTTGCAGGTTCAAATCCCCACTTGCCCAGGATGACTGTCTCTGTAACGAATGTTAGTCTTTAATTGCCTTCAGCATTTAGAAAATAAAAGTGTATTGCTGTGTGCTTACAGTGTTGACATTTTTCAGTTCCTCTGCCCACTGCAGAATGAGTTTGCGACACTGTTCCAGACTGCGGGTTTCAGCAGAACCACCAGCGCCGGAACTACATGCAGACACAGCACCAACACCAGGCTGACACACACAAACAAATGTACAGATGTAGTTGAACAGCATATTAACAAAGATACAGATACATACAGTATCTTAAACCAATCGTCTTTTCTTCAAGTACCCATCAATCTGTCTCATCTTTGGCATATTGAGATTAAATGAAAAAATGGAAATATTTCCCCATTAGTGCCACAAAGTGCCTAAGGTTACAAGGAGTCTAGATAAAGGAGTTCCAGCCACTCAGCATTCAGCACCACCAGTATACTGATCACCGCCTGATCATCTGGAATCATCTGCACCTGTTTCTTCTCTGGTTCAGGACTTCAGTTAGATGCTCTTTATTCTGCTTGAATGATTCATATGTAGGTCACTGTGTGTCTTAACAAACAAAAAACATTCCTCTGAAACTGGTCAGGTTCAGGGACTGGACTAAAAAATAAAAGCCTGGAGACCACATTAAAAATGGATCTCCGGAAGCAAAATATGTACATTATACACTGCTGACAGCTGCTCCTAAACAGTAAGCTGGTGTAAAGTGTAAAGTGTATAAAGGCGGACTGTAATCTCTCTGCTGAACTCAGAAACTGTAACAGCCTTACAACTCACAATAAACCTGCTTACCCTCATCTCAGTGATTCACCCAAAGACTGACTGCAATCAGGGTGTGTTTGTGTGTGAATGTTGCCAGGAGTTTCATGACTGATATGAAGCATTATCGTGGTCAGAAGGTGAGCTCAGGTAAACTGGAGAATGGAATTTTTGAGTAAAGGTTACAGTGTTATTAATCATTTCAGTTATTCATATTAAATATGTTACTCATCCACCACTGAACTGAACACTGACCCAATACTGACCCCTAATAACATTACAGTCTCACTAATGAACACTACTGACCTGTTAATGGCCATTTATCAACCTGCTAATGAATATTATGAACCCTTACAGACCCAGCACTGACTAGTTGCCACTTCACCCTAATTATTCATTCACTTTCTTAGTCACATCACTTATATGTCTGTACAAGGGAGTGAAAAGCTTAAGTGCAGGCTCTGCTATAATGCATGGCATAAGACAAAATAGTGAAGAGTGCAATATCATATACAAATATACCAAATATACAGTAAACAAACAGCAGTTTGCGAAACAAGCAACACATGTGTCAGTATACAGTTTGAGTTCAGCATTTTAATGGCTTGATGAAAGAAGCTGTCCTAAAGTCTGCTGGTCCAGGACCTGAGACTTTGCTAACATTTAATAGATGGTGTATTGAATATTTTTTGACTGGGATGAGTGGGATTTTTAATTATATTCCCTGTTTTTCCGTCTGATATCCTGGAGGGATGGGAGCTCAACTCCAGTGATCTTTACAACCCTCCATAGAACTTTGCGACTGAGGGCATGGCAGTTCCTATACCAGGCCCTCCATACTAAGATGTTCTCAATGGTGCAATTATAGAATGTTCTAAGGCTCACTTTGAACCTTTTCATTCGTCTAAGGAAGAATAGACGTTCCTGAGCCTTCTTTAATGAAGTCAGCCCTTTAGTCTTTGCGACACAGAGAGGGCTGATTTCCTGGCACCACAGTGTAAGGGTGCACAGTTCCTCTCTGTACGCAGAGCCATCCTCTTTGGAAAGGAAGCCAGCAAATTTGATGTTGGACTTCTGTGAAACTACACTTCACTGTTCACTACTTTTCTATGTACTGTCCTTTTACTGATGACGTCTGACTCAATACTGACAACTACAAAGCAACTGAAGTGAACTGTGACCACTACTGACTCCCTGGTGACCACATACTCACCCACAATTGAACGCTAAACACCAATTAACCCACTGCAGACCCTATACAGATTCTTTACTGAACACACCTGATGGACCAATTGTCAGTACTGACCTGATACCGAAGATTATAGGCCTACTACTGAACACCACTGACCATTACTAACCAATAATGTCCATCTATTGATCCACTCTTGACTGTGGTTAAAATGACTTCTCTAGTCTGGCCTGTGTGTGTGTGTGTGTGTGTGTGTGTGTGTGTGTGTGTGTGTGTGTGAGAGAGAGAGAAAGAGTTACCTTACAGACGTGCTCCACCTCCTGTTTCCACTGCCTCAGGAACTTCACACACTCCTGCAGACTCCTCAGATCCCTCAGATCCTACAGGACATGAAGAGAGAGGATGTCATGGTTCTTATACAAGCATTCAGGCTGCGGCACAGATGTGCAAGACTGTGCAAAAGTCTTGAGCCACACCTCATTTTTTTAATATTCTGCTCTGAATCATCTTGTCGATACAAAACTACTTTGTTCTGCCTGTCAAACTGTCTTATATTTGTCACACTGAGTCGATTAAATGAGAGAAAAGGAAACAAATGTTTTATTGTTTTATTGCGACTGTTTTATCTTTATGCTGCAAAGTGCCTAAAGATACAAGGAGCCTAGATAAAGGAGTTCCAACCACTCAGCATTCAGCACCACCAGTATACTGATCACCGCCTGATTATCTGGAATCATCTGCACCTGTTTATTCAATGGTTCAGGCCTTAAGTTAGATGCGCTTTTAAATGTAATGTCTCGATCTTTAGAAGAAAATATGATGAAATGAGGGGGGTCAAGAATTTTGCAGGGTTTTTGTTTGTAACTGTAAAAGTATCAAGAGAGACAGAATGTTTTTTTCTGTTCTTTCATGATTCGTTTGTCAGTTCATTATCAGTATTTCTGTTTCTGTGAACATACAAACAGTGTAAATATGAGCAATAACAAGGAAGATTTAATGTCTGTTGGCTGATGAGGAAATGTGTGTCTGCACCTTTGTTCTGTGCGAGTTGCTGCTCTTGCTCGGTGCTGAGTTGTGTGTCTGAAGCTCCTGGTCTGGTTGAGCCCAGCGCACTTCTGAAACAGAGCTGCTCAGAGAACCACCCTCACCCTGCAGCTGCTCTGTAACACACACACACACACACACACCTTAAATGTTACAGCTGTTACATTATGGTACCTGAAATATCTATTTAAGGGCGAATGGTAAATTCAAACAAGATGCCAGTTTCAGCCTTTCGGTTCCTGTAGATGTTGCGCTTAAAGTGGGCTTATAAAAAATTTAAAATAAGCCAATTTCAAATTCAACTTTTACTGAAGCACATGAAAAGAGTACATAGAAGCAGATCCTGCTCACCTTGATATAATTTTTCAATACTATATATCATGATGTGACTAAACTGCAACACCTACAGAGACGAGACCTTGCATAACTAAAAAGACACCTGTATTATATACACAGAAATACTACTACTGTATCTACAGGATCTACTGTAGGCAGGTTTCACGAATATCGAACAGTATGTTGTGCAGCCCTGATGATACATCAGAATTTAAACATTTTGTGAAGATTTGGTGTTCTCAGAGAGACCCACACAAACACGAGTGTAAAATATGTGTACGACATAAAACATGGAAAAGAAAACCAATAAATATTTACGAAACTCACTCGTCTTTTTCTCCTTCAGAATGCTCTTCATCTTAGCAAGCCGCTTTCACAGCATTTGAGCACAGCCTGTCAAAGCAAAACCAAACAGATCAAAAATCGCGGAAACTGTCCAGCTGTTGTTGAAGCTAATTTGATCAGCAAATTCCTAAGCAATTCTGAACCGCCCACCACAAAAAAAAACCCTGCTGAAAACCCTGCTCACATTCAAATAAATTTCAGCTGATTATAATAGATGAAAAAGCTCATTTCACGGGACCAAAGTGACTCCATTCACAAAGAACTAGAGACCAAGACATTACAGCAGTCCTGTAAGCTGTGAGATGGGTCCTCCATGGATCAGACTAGTTTGTCCCACATAAGCTTGATCTGATTGAGATCACGGGAATCTTGAGGCACCTTGAGCTCTTTGTGATGTTCCTCAAACAGCTCCTGAACAGTGTTTGCAGCGTGTCTGGGGGTGTCATCCTGCTAAAAGAAGACACTGCCAGTACGCAACAGTATCTCCGTGAAGGGCTGAACTTGGTCTGCAGTGTTTAGGTGTCAAAGTATAGTCCACAAGAATACAGGACCCAAGGTCTCCAGCAGAACATCACCCCGAGCATAACACTGCCTCCACGCCTTCTGTCCATAGTGCATCCAGGTAAACAGAATTTCTCTGCATATCCAGATGGAATTGTCTCCATTGTCCTCATGAATCGATGAGCCTTGGGCACTCAGCACCCTGCCAGTGGTTTACAGGTTGGTCCTCTGTCTATATAGTATACTATATAAACTATACTATATTTATAAAGTATACTATATAAATAATATACAGGTACATTTGCATTTTTGTGATTTGTGATGAAAAAATGTACTGAAACAAATGAAATGATCTCACTTCTTGTATCAGTTCGCTTTCATGATTTTATTCCTATAATTTGAAATGACTATTACTGTAATTTGTAATAAGGTGGCTGTGTGGGAAAAAATGGTGTAGCATTCTAAAATATAACCAAAAATGTAAAATGTTTTAAAACTCCAATACTTTTAATAATGGTTCATGCACTTTAAAAAGGTCCCCAAATTGTTCTTCTTTAGGATAAATGTTCACTAGTACAGAACCTTCATAGAACGTTTGTGGAGATTCTTTAACCCGAAAAAGTTCTTCACACTTGCTTTGATTTGCAAAATCAGCTTGTTAAAGACCTCTGCAGCAAAATGTTCTCTTAAACAGGGTTAGATTGATATCTTACCTCTCGCTCCGTCTGTAGACAGAGTGACAGAGACCTGAGAGCGAAAGGATGAGGAGCTTCACCTGCAGCTGCACCTCACTGATGACGCTGAACTGACCTTTGTCCATCATCATATCTTTATTGGATTATAAGACCAGGATACCAAAGTCAGGTCAGTTTGTCTTTAAGCAGCAGGTTTATGTAATATCACACACGGACATATTCAGTTAGACATGTTCAGTTTTAACAATTTGACAATTGACAAAAATGTATCATGATATTTGAGGAAATTTTCACTATACACAGTACTTATTATATTTCGTTTTTTTGAGGATTCCAAGCGAGCTGGACTGAACCGTCTGCACTTGCAAATGTACGTCGCTCTGGATAAG
>JBBPDC010046831.1:0-11562 GCA_037974485.1 Hemigrammopetersius urotaenia
TATCTATCTATCTATCTATCTATCTATCTATCTATCTATCTATCTATCTATCTATCTATCTATCTATCTATCCCTCTCTCTCTCTCTCTCTCTCTCTCTCTCTCACACACACACACACACACTCTCTCTTTTCTCTGTCTGTTTTAGAGCAGAGGCCTGTCTGTGCTGGGAGTGGATGATTGATGAGGGAGAGGGCCAAGGCCGAGCACACGCACACACACATGGCTGAATGGAGCTGGGGCCTGCATGCGAGTGTATTGAAGCCAGCAGTCCAGGAGAAGGTGCTCTGTTGTCCCCTAATCCAGTTACCCATCAAGCCACCAGCCGTCTGAGGCACCAGTAGGAGAGGACGAAGAAGAAATGCGTGGACATGGAAAAGGGAGAAGAGAGGAGAGGAAGGGGAAAAGAGGAGAGAGTGGATTAGGGGGGTCAGAATAGAGAAGAAACATGCATAACCCCTGCTGGGAGAAGAAGAAAGAGAGAAACAGTTCAAGAATGAAAGAATGAGTGAAACAAGGGACTCTGGGAGTGCAGAAGCTTGGGGTTAAACAAGAACCTTCCTTGGAATTTAAAAATGTTGCTACAAAACAGCAAACACTGTCTGTGCAAACAGCAACAAAGTCTGTGCAAAAACATCAAGCTTTGTAGCGAGTGCAGAGGGTGAAAAGACATAAAGAAACTGGCCAACAGCGTTTCAGTGGATATCCCTTTAAGCAGAAAATAAATAGTGAGGGTGGCTTTCTGTACTCTGTGTTATTTTCTCACTTTTCATGCTGCCCCACTTTCAGAGCTCTCATAGTCCAAAAATATGACGCATTAAATTAATTTTATTACAAGGAGTACACATCCAAAAACATACATATATATTATATATAGATTACAAATATATTTGGCTAAAATGAACTATTTGCTGAGATGATTAGCTTATTGTCAGTTGTTTTTCTATGTCACCAATTTTGTTGTTTTAGTTCAGTGGAATAAGAAGCCTAGCCATAGGGGCTCCATGAGAGGCCTCCACACAATGCCATCTGCTCTCTGCTTCCCTGCACCTCATGCAGTACAGACATGGCATTGGTCAAAAGCACAATTAGCAGGGCCATCATCTCCCACCAGGGCTGCCAGGGGCTCTGACAAGGTATCCTGCAGCCCAGCGTTGTTCCTGACCCGAGGAGAGAGCAAGAGAGAGAGAGATGTCTTGCTCAGCAGGCACATTTTCAGCCTCCTTTTTCACTTCCTCCCTCCTTTTCTCATTAGCTGCAGAGGACAGTTCAAAGATGTTGCTGGAGAGCCCTCGAGGCAACCATAGCATGGCAAAGAAAATCTTTCTTGACTTTTTGAATAATCATGTCTGCATGTTTAATTGTTTTGGTACTTGTCAATTTGATGCATGAGATATGTAATTGGTTGGGCCAATCATGCACAAATATGGGTGTATGCACATATACATGCACACATGGCCTATTGTCATGCGTCATGAGGAAATGAGAGGGGAAATATTAGTCACTGTGAAATAATAACTGCCAATTATAGGAACAATTTTTCTTTTTTTAATTTCTATATGCTAAAAAAAACGACTATTTGTAGATGTCTTTGCTTTTCACCCCTGTTTATATTGGTTGTTAAGTGTGAAAAGAGACATGCAATAAAACACAGTATTATTTTCATAAAAGTGTGGTTTATTTAAAGAAATAAAGAATTGGAGAGATCTGAGAACCCAACACGCCGCTGCACAGTATCACAATGAAACGGTTGCCATGTTGTTGTCAAACCCACCACAGTGGTTAACAGTGCGAGGTAAACCTGTAGTACAGGATCACTGTGTATTTCTGATTAGAGCCAGAGCGGGAGGCCATATTTGAAGCCACAGGATCTTGTTAATCCAATTTTAACTTAGGATTTAATTGCTTAATTTAAGTGATTATTTAACCGTAGGAATCCTTTTCACTTGTTCCATAAGATCTGAATTTATTTCAGTCGTGGTTTCTTCATCTTCATACACTGAATGAACTGATTGGGTTTGATGTTGTCTAAACAAAAGCTGGAATGCTCATCTGAGCTACCATGGAACTGCACTACAGAATAAGACTAACTGATTGAAAAAAATTATGGGTCTATGATAAAATATTACATTGTGGAACATTTCAGTACATATACTTAAATCTTATAGGCTTGTATTGAAATATTACTATTGTTTTTCTAAGTTAAATTTTAAATACTTGGGGAGAGCAAATAAAAAAATTAGCCACTGACACACAATGATGGTGAATAATGTATATCCCTCTTTAAAAATGAACAAGTAAGACAGGGTAAAGCAAATTATAGAGGTTTGAAAAATTCTGAAATTTCAAACCTTTGCTGTTGGATGTAGATAATTGGCAAGGGTTTTTTGAAGAATACCCATATGATAACATGACAAATGCTTAAGCTGTGTAGTAAAAACATTTATTTAAAAAAACTGTGCTTGAGGGTTTAGGACCAGTTTATGTCAGTATTTCCAAAAATTTACTCTGCCTTGACATAAGGGTCCTAAAACTAAATATGTATTCAAAATAACACTTTTATGAAGCATCATTCCCAACGGAGCATATAGGGCAGATGCCTAATTAGCAATAAAAAATGGTTTGTTCTTTATCTAAACAAAAGTGATATTTTATATATTTTCCCATTTGTAAATATGTACTTATGACTCACTGACCTTGGTCTTTTTTTATTTTACGCACAAGGGGAGTAGCCTGTGCGTGTCCTGTTAAGACTCTACCACGCATATATATGCAATGACAGCAAAGCTGACTTGAACTGATTTAAGCAAGTGGTTACCTAAATAAAAGTACTTAATTTGTATTTCTATGTAGTTAAAGCGAAAGTAGTAGTGTGCTTGCTTTTAAAGATACATATCAAAAGTAAAAGCACTGTGCCATTACAGTTATGTTGCATTATTCTGATGAAGACAAACGACTAGCTCTGTTTTTCATGTCTTTATTGATAGAGCTAAGATTGTGTTAGGTTTTCTCAATAGTTTCATGATGCCTTCAAACAGTATTAAAATGGAACAAATATCACTTTAGGTTCAGGTTTCATATGGCAATATAATGCTATTTATGTCATAAAACATGTCATTTTGAGAATACTGAAATAAGTGGTTTTAAATACTCAAGTATTGATTTTTAAAAATATAGACCTAAAATGTAATGTGTGGCTGCCTCCTATTCTACAGGCAATGCCGATCTTTGTATTTTCAAGCGTAAATATTACAGAAGCAAATTTTATTTTTGTAGACAACTGAAGTTATAAAATCATCATGCACAATATAAAAAAATGAATTAAAAAATTAAGTAGAAAGCAATGACAAACAAACACACGTGCATTTTTTATTCTAACATCTTCTTTGAAGAAAAACAATTTAGATATTTCATACTGGTATTGTACATAAGAGGAAAACATAATCTTTTTTATTATTGTTATCATCAATATCTTTCAAACTCTCAGTAAATACTGTTCACTGTCTCAGTCAGGCGATGCCATCGATCTGCCACTGCAGAATTATGACTGGGGGGTGGGAGATGAGAGAGAGAGAGAAAAAGAAAGAGAGAGAGAGAGGCCTTAGTCCGTATGCAGGACCATGAGCAAGCAAGAGAATAATCACGGCCTAATCAGATTCTTGCATTTGATAATGGACGGCAGGAAAAACGAAGTGGAATTCCAGGCAAATTTGTGCAAATGAAAAAAGATTCCCCCCTGACATGACGCGCTGGTGAGAGGCAGGATCTAATGAGGTGTAATTTGTCTAAGAGCTTCTCTGTCCCTTCCTGACTGCGACATTAAGACGTGGAGATCACTGAAGAAGATGACCATCACTCATTCTCATTCTCCTTCAGATGAAATACAGATGTGTAATGTACCACACTGATCTGGCTTTGTTTAGGCATGTGCTAAATAAGGAATTTCAGCATGCCTGGAGGTGACTGGTGTACAGTGTCACGTATGTGTAAATTCTAGCATACTGACTTACCTAACATACTAATCCTAACATGCTGTAGCATCTGCATGTGTGGATCCTCAGATTATGCACTATAGATGTGTGAATTAAAGGCCAAATTGATCCATACTCAGTGTGTGTGTGTGTGTGTGTGTGTAACTTAGGTTCTCTGCAGTTTAGTAAAATGTGAAATATTCAAAATGTACAATAGTAAAATGTGTGAGTACTTGTATTAAAAAAAATCCTTTTAGATAGATAATCCTCTTGTACAGCGATACTTATATCTTTTGTATCTTTATATCTTTTATATATTGTTTTATATTTTCTATATTGTAAACTACTAGTAGATTGCTTTATTCATTTTCCTGTCTTTTCTATCAAAAATGTAACCTTGTTCGGAGAGCTATGCACAAGAATTCCAATGTGCATGGACTGCTGGTCTCATGCACAAATGGCAAATAAAAATCTTGAATCTTGAATCTTGAAGTGTATGTAGTGGATCTTGTATCAGGTGACTGGCAACTCATACCAAATGATCAGCCAACAAATGTTTGGTGTCCAAATTTTGCTTCTGTCATTAAGAATAGGACAGTGCCCTATACAGTGCCAGGGACGTCACTAGGATGGAAAGACAAGGGGGGCTTAGGCCCTGTCCACACGTACACGGGTATTTCTGAAAACTGAGGTTTTTCTATGCGTTTTGGCCTTTAGTCCACACGTAAACGGCGTTTTGGGTCAGTGAAAACGTAGGTTTTTAAAAACTCCAGGCAAAGAGGCGATTTTTGAAAACTCCGTTTCTGCGTTTGCGTGTGGACAAGAAAAACGAAGATTTAAAAAAATGGACCGTTTCAAGTTATACTGTGCGCCACTCATATAACGTCATCATATGCGCCTTGGTTGTCATCTAAAATGCTGGACGTGTACAAAATACTGCGGCTCTCAATCGCGGTAGAAGTGTTGGTATGTTTATACTCATGCGCGGAATTACTGTCCATCCAGTATGAAGGGCGAGAGACTTTAGAAGAGAGTAGAGTGAGAGAGAGATATTCAGTATGAAGGGCAGAGACGTCAGAGTCAGCTTCGGATGCTGTTACATTCAACACAGGCACTGTCTCTGCACTGCGCCCGCCGCCAACGTCGGCGCTGGTTTTGGGCGAGACCTGGGGGGTATTCCATGAAACAGGATTAAGGGAAAGTCTGGCTTATTTAAAGAGAAAGTAAGTCAGACTTTCCCTTTCCACCCAAGATATTTTTGAAAACGTGCTTGTGTGGACACGATTTAAAAAAAAACGAAAACAGAAAATCTCCGTTTTCAGAAATACCCGTGTACGTGTGGACATGGCCTTAGACAACAGGGCTGTAGGAAGGAATTAGAGTGTATAGAGGGCTGAAAACTTTTCACCAAACCTTTCCTTTCACTTAAGGAAACAAGTTAAGCAATGAACAGTTATTGTCATAGTATTGTTCTGTTGAACTGAGTACAAACGGCGCTACCAGAGAAATATTACTAAACGGGCTCCGGTTGCAACTCGCTAACAAGCAGCACCGTGTAGCTCCGCCTGGGTCCTAATGTCCGCCTGCTACCTACAGCAGCTTCAACAGCCACTACATCATTTTAATTCAATAATGATAGCTAGACTTATTGTTTTTCATTTCAATTCATAGTCTTGTTTCTATTTGTAAAGGAGGGTGGAGGTAGCTCAGTGGGTAGGATACTTGCCTCTGGACCAAGAGGTTGTGGGTTCGAATCCTACCTTCAGCACCACCACTGGGTCCCTGAGCAAGACCCTTAACCTTAAGTTGCTCCAGGGAGACTGTCCCCTGTAGGTAGGGAATGGAAGTCGCCTTGGGTAAAAGTGTCTGATAAATGTAAAGTGTATGAAATGTTTGGATATATAATTTAAAAATAGTATAATAATTACTATATATTTTGGGGAGCTTCAGACCCCCCAAAATAGACCTAACGATGCCCATGTACAGTGCTAACTCAATGCTAACTCTCAATCCATTTAAACTGCATCTAGTTCTTTATTAAGGCTGTACAGTGTATGTGGTTTAAGACACTGTAGAACTTGCTGTTCACAAAGCAGCCATAAGGTGAACTGATCTTATATCAGTTTATGTGTCTGCCCACAACATTGAGGAATATGGTGTGATTTTGTTTTTTAATTTTAATAGCTCACAGTAATTCATGTTGTGTCCTAAACCACCAATTGACAAGGCTGCTTCTCTTTAATGAAGAACTGGATGCAACGGAAGTGGGTTGAGAGAAGTTTTGGAAATGTATATACAGAAACAGTTTGGGTGACAAGTGGCTGCTAGTAATGTTCGCCTCTTTGCTCCAGTTCTAAAGAAGTAAAATTTGCATTCTAAATATTAGCTACATCTGGCATAAGCAGACACTTTTTCAGACCATTCCTTTTACTGGATGTGTATATATTTCTGCACTGTGATCATGGCTTACATCAATGTGTATTTGTGAGAGTGTGCTCTTATATTTATACTTTCTTACACTATATTTTCCTAATAAAGTGCGTGTGTGTGTCTGTCCTTTGTTTAGCCATAAAGCCAAAATAATTCTAAAATGAAATCATTTAATTTAATCATTAGCATGACTGGACATTTGCTCTAATTTAGGCCCTTTTATAATGTGTTTCAAATAGTATGTATAAAGAATTCGAATGTGTGTTCCAGCAGGTCCAGCACACTAAGAATGGATGGAGGTGATTGCTGAAGAAAGAACTGCATTAGTGGTGAAAATGATGATGCTGTGTGTGTGCCATCACTAGCCTGTATATATTTCTGGCCCATAAACAGCCCTCGTCTACCCCAAGCCAGGCAACTCGTCCCGCGGGGAGAATTAGCCTCCTGCAGCCGGAGCTTCCCTGCGCCAGCCCCTGACAACATCCATACATTACTGGAGATTTTCATATTTCAAATTTCATCTGCATTCATCTGGTGCAGCCAGGCTGTGCTGGGCAGAACTGAGGGGGTGGAGGATGGTTGGAGTGTGTGTGTGTCCATGTGTGTGTGTGTAGGGGTGGGGGGGTGGGGGGCGTCAGGGCGTCGGGGAGGAGAGACGAACCTTCGGCAAGCTGGCGGTGGGGCCCCAGAGATGGACCTAATTGAATTGTGAGGCCCTCTTGATTAGATTAGACTTGCGGCAGCTTGCTGCCAATCTGAAGTATGGGTGCCTTCTATCCTACTTAACCCCTCTGGCCCGCCCCAATACACACACATCCACAACTGGCCAATGCACACACATGCACTCTTGCGCGGCATGCCGAGCCGGCAGCCAGACCTCTATACTTTTTTTCTATTCTAGCATCAGAGTTGGGCGCTTTTGTGATTTTTCTTTCTCTTTGTCTCTGCTTGTAAAAGCGTCGATCTTTCACCAGCAGGTCCTGCTACTCCAGCCCACCCCCACACTCACACACACACACCAGAACCCACCATTGCTGCCCAGGGCCAAATTCAATTACCCCTGAGTTTGTTTGTTTTTGGGTTTTGTGTGTGTGTGTGTGTGTGCATTTTCTTTCCTGGTAATAATGTTTTTTCCCCTTCTTACAGAATTTATTTCAAACTCGGTCAAGAGTAATTGAAAGGCTGTAGGGGCTCTTACTGTAAAGAACCATGGATATTAGAACATACACACTTTTAAAGTATTTGTACAAGATCATTAGACTATTTTGCATGGAATCCTTGGTGGCACAGCTTAACTAAAGCACGAATAATGAATTCAGAAATTATAATAACCGATTTCACAAACAAGCAAAACAAGCCTCCAGCATTGATTTGCAACCTTTGATAAAATACAAGATTTTGCATTATTTAATGCAAAATGCATTAAAGCTTTAAAAAGGCATATGGTGTTAATGTTTAAAAATATCTATTAATGCCATTATTAGCTGTGACTGCGTGATAATCACTGATCAACATTAAACTATGGTGTTGTTTGTTTGTGTGTATATGAGATATTTCTAAAGCAGAAGTTTCTCTCCCGTTTATCTTTCATCCATTTGAGCAAGAGTCTCTCAAATACAACAATTTGTGCACCATTTGAAGACCTTGTTCTGTCTCCTGCATCACTGCAAACACCCACATTTTAATTATTGTCCTTACATATTACTTTCACAGTAGCTACTTTAACATGACTTAAGAATAATAATTAAACATAATATCTGATAATAAGGGGCTATCTAAAGGAAATTCTGAGATTCTTCTGAACATTGATTATGAGTTTTGGAGATGCCTGCACTCTTCAAAATAAAGGGTAGACACAGTTTTAGGGGAAAAAAAACCCTTTAAAATAAATTTTTGTTAAATTTAGTACATATTTATAATGTTGTCACATGATTTGATGCCTTTCTTTTCCATGACACAAGTTGGCTCAGGGCATCCTAGTCTCTATTCCTGACCTAGCTTCATCATCTCTTCTATGCCACATCCACGCTCAGAGTTGATGCATAAGGCAGATGAATATGTACTGTTGTACAGTGAGGAGGCATCATGCAGTGATGCAATTATCATCTATTGCTCCCAGTAATTCTATCAGGTCTCTGTTTAACAATAATCTCATGTCGAATGTCTGGGGCCGGGGTCCTTTCTGTCTCTATTGTTCCCTACTCCAGAAAAAAAACAACCCAAACACACACGCACACAATCCAATTGGAGGCTGCGCTATTGGATTTTTGCCCTGTAGAATAAACTGGAATCATATTTTTGGCTGGGAATTATCAATATGTCTTACACAGGGAAGTGAAGAAGACACCAATGAAGGGAAGAGCCCGGAGAGGAGGAGAAAAGAGGATGATAAAGAGAGAGAGAGAATGGATGAGAGACATGGGAATGGTCTAGAGCTCAGATAACAGCGCCTAGATAGATGTTGTCCCGGAAGAAGACAGAAGCAATTACATAAGGAGAAAAAAACATCTGAAACATCTGAAAGGCTGGAAGTACACTGAGTACTACCGAAACTGGACACATGATGGCTTGTCTTCAGCTAAATGTTTTTACATTTCCAAGGTAGTTTTTAAGCTTTGGAAAGCATTGTATTGTTTTAGGGCACGTATGTACCCAGAAAATACACATTGCTGAACATCAATGCACTTTGGTATAAGGTATAATAAAGACTACAGAGGAAATGATTAATTATAATTTATATCAGTAATAATAAATTACCTATTATAAATAAGACTGTACTTGTATAGGGTTATTGTTGCAACAATCCTGGGCAGTTTACAGTTCTTTTTGTAACAATAAAAATAAGGACATTTTTGATGTACAGTACTTGTATATACTTGTGGTAACACCAGGGACTTTTGTGGCAATACTGGTACATAAAAACATAAGAATTGTACAATGTGTGTTAATACCAGGCTACATACATACTACCTTTCTTTAACACCTGTAAAAGATATTTGTACTGTTACTGGGGATATAAGCCTTCACTATTTAAATATTGTAAGACTAGGGATCTGGGCTATTGTCTCCGCCATTGCAACCAGCTCCTGCAGATGATGATGATCACCTGTTCAGTTTGGAGTGTTCTTTACTCTAGCCTTCCAGACACAGCTCTCACAGTCCCACAGCTATCTATCCTGCCCAGCTCCTCTCTCACTTTTCATAATTATTGAATTATGCTCTGCGCCTCCCGTTAAAAGGGGGACATTTCTTCTTAACCACCTGCTCTTCCACCCCCCTTCCACCCAGCATTTTACACCATCAATCTTTCAGCGTTAGTGTAGCCCTAAAAGCTTTCTGAGTCCCCTATAATGGGGAGGCAATGTGGGGTCAGGCTGGGAAGGACGGGGGTACTGGTCATTTTGTGTGTGTGTGTGTGTAAGTTGTGATGTCTCAGCGATGTGTTGGGGGCACATTGGTCATTGGTGAGTGTGTGTGTGCGTGTGAGGGATTGCTGGCAATAACAGGTCACTAGCTGTGACCCCACAAAAAAGAAAAAGAGGGGGGAAGCCAGAGCACACAAACGTGCCCTGTGGGTTGGTCAGCAGTCGCCCCTCACAACTTGTGTGCCTTAGGGCACAGAGGGGTAAGACATTGACCCTTGGTCAGTTAAGCTAAACAAGGTCAGACTTAATGCAATGATCCTGCAGGACAGTGGGATCACAGTCTGTCTCTCTCAAAGCCTAAAATATACAGTACATTACTCAAAGCTTGTATACTATTAACTCATAACTGCCTGTCTATACTATACTAGTCTATACTGTCTATACTATACTATTGGCCTATTACATCCATTTGTGCAGCCCACCTTCCAGGATGTTAACAATAAATGATTGTGTTTGTGTGTTCATCTGATACAACAGAAAAGCCAACAATTTTTGACAACCACTATACCAAACTACAATACCAAATTAACTTTTTGAACAGAAAATGAAAACTGATGGACTAGAGAGATAAATCTAACTATCCACCAGCACTATGTGGTGATTTTAATGAGACAGAATGTCCATGAATACATAGAGTAGTGCAGAATACAATCAACTATACTCTACTGTACCCTATAGAGATGTGAAAAACAAAATGTCATATATTCAACCACAAAATGACATGTGATGATGATATATTTTGTTTACATCATTTGAAAATTATCCCTAGCTATCAAGCATCGCTTTTAAGTCTTCATTATGTTACAGGTTTACTATGAAAAATTCTCCTTGGCTGTCTGTGGCTCTCCTGTGACCTATATACATTTTATTATGCATTTAGACAGTAAAAGTGATTGGATACCTTTGGGACTTACCTTACAAAAATAACATAACTACTTTAAAAAAAATTGAAGGACCAGGGACAGTGAAAGTCAGCCTGTTGGCTTAGTGTGTTTAGACTGATGTATTCATATTTATACAGCTTTGTATTGTTTTGTATTGTTTGTTTTTTAGTTCTTATGGGACATACGTGGAAAGGTAATTTGTTTGCATTTGTGTATGTGTTTATTAGAAAGTGTATCAGCTGCAGTGTGTGTGTGTGTGTACTGTAATCACTGTGTCAGCACAGATGGAAGACCCCTGTGCAGAGAGCTGGTGCTGATCGCTTAGTTCCCAGCATGCCGCTCATTACCTAATGCTCATAAAGCCACTCATATTATTCATCTGTGACAGCGAGGCTGTTCCGCATAGCCTAAACAAATCATTCACACACACGCGCGCACACACACAGAGACACATACACATGGGCACATGCGCACAAAAGCATGCATGCATACTAAATAACATGCACAAACACTGTACAGGCTATGCACATGCACATTGTGTAAGTAAATGCAAGCATACATAGCCAGGCAGACATACAGACATTAACATATATTCAAACAAACATGTGTAATAATAAAAATACGTTCCATATGTGTAAAGTATCGTTTTGTAAAAAAATGTGTAAACAATCATTGCAATACTATGGATTTGCATTCATTTCATATAGTATTGGCAGTAATACTAATGATAAACACTATGCATTCTTCAAACATTTGTAGTAATACTGGGGACATACAGTATCTATCTATCTATCTATCTATCTATCTATCTATCTATCTATCTATCTATCTATCTATCTATCTATCTATCTAT
>JBBPDC010046852.1:0-11561 GCA_037974485.1 Hemigrammopetersius urotaenia
CTGCTTCACTTGGTGAATGGGTTAAATGCAGAGGTTGAATTTCGTGCTGTTCACGCTGTGGTGTGTTCATGTATGACAGAATGGTCACTTTTACTAATTATGACTGCTTTTGTACAGAAAACCACACAGATGTTTTAAGTGAACACAAATGGTAAAACATTAACCAGAAAAACAGAATTTGGGAAACAGTGACAGAAAGCTAATGCTGGAGGAGTAACGAGGTGAACTCTGGATAAAGGTCTGAGCGTTGAAACAGTGTTATTCAGCTGATAAATATTCTTTCAGATCTCCTGTCTAACTATGATTGATGCGAGAGTTAAAGGAAAGAAGCCTCCCAAAATCACACCACGGCAACTGTTCTAATTTACACCAGGCTTTAGGAGCCAATGCAATGCCAATATCTCTAAAAATGTTTTTGCACGATCCCACTCAAATGAATGGAGAAAATCATTTAAATGAAGCATGTTCATGTGTGAAGGACACATGAATATACTAAGAATAAAAATGACCTCTTGCGAAGGACAACAGTGTCACTAGATAGTTAATTTGCTTTTGTGGAGACGAGTTTGCGGATGCGTTTCTGAGATGCCGTATCCTTCGCAGAGGCAGATTTATTTGCCCAATTTTCTCCCACAGTTAGTCATTAGGGCCAACACTTGACAGTTGCGGCACTTGGGAGCTTATTAGCATTGTCATAATCACACACCCGAAAGTTTACCAAGGTGTCTTCAGATGCATATTTTTGCTGCAGGATCACGACTGGCCCTGCGAGACTAATGCATTACATGCAAGCTCTTTTGAGCAGGAGGCATCCTGTTGCAAAAGGCTTGGTACATCTGGCCCTAATGTGCTGTGAGCTTCGGGAAAGATAGAACAAATGCATGAACAAACATTTGTTTCCGGCCACGTCTAATTCAGCGTGGTTAGAAGCCTGCAGCCTGCAGCGTACAAGTCGGCTGCATAAATATCACTTTTTTAGACTGGAAAAAAAAGTCACGTGCAGATGAACAAGCTGGCCCAGGTCATATAAGGACTGGATTGTGATTTCACATCATGCTGAACAAAGCACCAGGAACCAGGACCAGAGCAGACAGTGTTGTGAAAGGCAGCCTGCTGAGATTTTAGAAGCCGGTAGAGAAGCTATTTCACAATGGATCTTTTTTTTTTTGCTCTTGCTGGCCACTTGCAGTCTTTTATGGCACGCTGTGACTGCAACGCCCCCTCGGCCAGTGACTGCAAAGGGATGAGCTGTGGGAGGAAAGAGAAGGGTCAAAGGTATTACTGACCTTACAGATGCCATTAATGCACATGTTGCGGCTCTGGCTACCCTCATAGCACTTGGTGCCGTCAATCACGGCATCCAACATCTTCTCGGAGAAATGCTCGTTCAGTGGCCGGCAGTGCAGCTCACATGGATTAACTGGCAAACAAAACATACTCGCATGGTTTCACTCCAGCACAATACATGTAAAAAGGAGCAGCAGAAGCACATCCAGAGCAGGTCAATTCTAATAACACTCGACAGATGATGACAAAGTTTGGACACACCTTCTTAGTTTTTTGTTTCTTTGTTTTTATTGTTTTCTACATTGTAGATTAATATTAAATACAAACAAAATGGTGAAGGAACACATGGAATTCTGCAGTAAACAGAAACAGAGTTAAAGAAACCAGAATCTGTTCTGTAATAATGTAATGATGGACTGTTGTTTTTTTACTTAGTTCAGTGGTTCTTGCCATAATGTGCAGTAGAACCGTAGTGGAACAGGATCACTAACTGTGGACCAACCCGACCCTCACAACCGATGATCCCAAACACAGTAAGAAGGAGAGAAACTCCACTTATGAACTCTTGACGAAGAAACACCTGCTAATTAAGCACCATTCCAGGTCGATGGATCATCAGAGCAATAGGTGATGTTTTGATGATAATAAGTGAATTCTGATTTCATAAGTTAATTTAGTTTGGCACCATTTTAAGAATGGGCTAGGAGCTATCAGTTGGTTCATGGTAACTACATACCTCTTATTTTTCAAAGGTTCTCTTGATAAAAATGTTCTCTTTTTGGGGTTATCACCTCATCAATTCCAGCCAATATTATCAGCCATTATATTGATCAGTGCTACTAAACAGACACTAATACGTTTCTCCCATATTACTGTTGCCTAGGCCAGAACTTACTTCGGGTATTGACGTTGACCCATTTGTAGAACTTGCCCTTGTAAGGCACAGTGTTGAACCGGCTGCACTGAACGTATCTGAAGCTGGGCTGGTCCAAAGGGCATGGCTCCTGTTTACAGATTCTGTACCTCAAACGCTCCCCCAGGCAGTATCTCCCTCCATACTTTGGCCTAAAGGGAAAATGAGATCTTCTGTGTCAAGAACCAAGGTTCAGAAATAAATTAGACTAAGGAGAAACAAAAAAATGTGACATTCCTGGAAGGATTTTTACTGAAAACAAGGGCTGGTTTCAGGGATTGCATAAGCATTTGACTTATGCTACTTTGTGAATGAGGTCATATTTCACACAGATGCTACCTGGGATCCCATAATAGCTTCTAGTTTTGCTTCCCATTGAAAGCCAGGGACATTATTAGCAAGATTTACAACGAGGCTTAAAGCCTGCTGTACAGATGTTCCACATGCATTCTGTCCATCAACATCCCAAAGGATCATTCCTGTTGGTGGATCTGGCCTGAGCACCTTTAACACACTTGGGCCATGTCTTCTAAAACCCAGTGAGGTTGAATCGACTCACTGTATGTGCGGTTTATCTGCACACTGATATTCCCAGCTTCAAAAAACATGCTGTTGCAATTAGAGCCGGGAAAAGATACAGTAAAGCTATTTCTACTGTAACTTAAAGATGGGAGCAATGGCCCAAATACTTGGTATCACTTTGAGGCTTCAGGGTGATTCATCAATGTGAGGAAACAGAGAAGACTGATGAGAAACATTTGGCTCTGTTTCTCAATTCATTCTCCAGACCATAATTATCATGCATTAAAAAGCACTCACAACAACACATGCTTACACACACACACACACACACACACACACACACACACACACACACACACAAACTCTCGCTCTTTCTTATCAGTAAACAGTGATTTAAATGCAAACTATTTAACAATCTAAATATAACCCCCTGATTGTTTATATGACATAGCTGTGCGTGCACTGCTGGGGATAAGGATAGGGTGGAAAACGTATGAACTGGTTCAAGATTAGGGCAAAACAGAAAACTCTTTTTGTCTTGTCACTTTGTAAAGAATCACATGCCCAGCTGTGGGTTCAAGCTGTTTTTCTCTGTGGGAAAAATAGATAGTGTTTTCATTAAAAAGAAGAGCTGGTTTTACATTATGAAGCATAAACAAATATGTTCCACAGCCTGGAGTACAAGCGCATTGATTAGTTAAAATATGAATATTGCTACATCCACAGGAACACTCTTGCACATTGAATTGACAATATAACATTGGCACCTACCCAACACAAAGCAATAAGCTTATATAACAGGGTTGAAGTGCTTTTATGAAACACCAAGGCCTGGTTGTAGCATGTATTGGTATTTACTGAATAACTCCAAAATGCCATTCGTTTTTTCCAAACTCAAGCTCGAATTAAGTTTCAAATTTACTCCTCACCTTTAAAGCTCTCCACAGCCTTGCTCCTCCCTACCTTACTCAACTCCTGACTTCTTACTCTCCCTCTTGCTCTTCTGGCACTAATATTCTTCGTGTTCCACTAGAATCTCCACTCTTGTTGGTCAGAGGGTGCCGTGGCTCTCGAACTATGGAACTCTTGCCCACAAACTCTCAGTGACTGCTGCTCCATCTAAAACGTTATCTCAAGACCTTTCTTTTCAATTAATATTTCCCTTCCACCATGCCTATGTAATATGTATTTGTGTGTTTGCTTGTTTTTTCCTTGCTATGTAAAGCAACCTTGGGTTTGTGAAAGGTGCAACATAAATGTAACCTATATATTTATTAAAAGGGAAATCCTTGCCATGCTGGTTTGCGATGAAAGGTTGCTTGTCTCTGATGCAATGGTATGAAACAATAAGGCATATTTTGGTTTTAGGATGCCTTTAAACTGCAGCCTAGTTAGATACGACCACTAGCATGAATAATTTCAGGCAGCACTACACAAACCACAGCTTTTATCGGACACATGGAGCTTCGCTGTGCATTCCAAACAGGATGCCTGATGAGGGCACAAAATTAGGCAGAAGATGAGGGGGGCATGCTCTCAACATTGCCAGAATAAATAATGTTAATGCCAAAGCTGTGTTTGTACCTGTGTTCTGTCCTATAAATGTACTTCAGTGAAGGGAAGTGCTGCAAATTAGGGTGACTCACTTACGCTGGATTGTCACAGTCCCTTTGAGCGTTTTGCACTCCTGCCCCGCAGGTCCTGGTACAGACTGACCACTCGCTCCATGGGCCCCAGCCGCCATTCACTTTGTCCGGCGGATACTCAGTTTCTACACACTCCCCACTTAAACACCACTGACAACAGACCATCAGCACATAAGGTCAGAACATGGAGAAAAATGACAATGAGAACTACACACAGTGATCAAACACAGCAAGAAAGGAAAGGAAGGGAAGCAGGGAACATGTGCTGAGAGCCTCACATGGGTAGGAGCATACCTTGCCCTCGCCACACTTGGTGCCATCCACTGCGCCGTCCAGCTTTGAGTGACAGGTGGAGTCCACAGTGCACCACAAAGTGCTGCAGACATTCTAGACAAAGTGGAAAAAATGAGTAGTCATTTAAGATTATATGTTTGCAAAACCATGGGAACACGCATTTAAATAAAATCTGCACACATTTACCAGCACACTGTGACATTCCCGGCCAGTGGCCACTAGAGGCCACTAGTGTTTCAGTGTTATATGTGGGACTCTTATTTTGAAACAATGTATCATGATGTCTGTCTTCATGTTTAGTCACAGCTGGTGTGTGTTTAAGTTAAATGATTGTCAGTTGGGATTGATCTTTTTTCTTTCTGTATATTTAAGTTCTAGAGAGTCTTGCCCTTGTGTCGGTCAGCCCTCACCTGTGTCTCCTGGTTTATGTAGTTCCTTGTGGTTTGGGCCCTCTTGCCTTTTTTGAGTTGTGTTTTTTGAGTTTGTGTTTGTAATAAAAACCATCAAAAGGAACCCTGCGTCTGCGCCTCACTACACTCCCCGAGCCCCGCAAGTGACACACATTCCCTTCAGCACATTCAAATACATAATTAATACACAAATACTTTTTCTTTTCTTTTCATTTTAAAAACAACAAAACTGTATAGCGGTATTTCTGACTGCATCATAAATTCCTTCCAAGCAGCCATGCCACTTCACTGTGCATGAAGTTACTAAAGCACAAAGAGCAAAGACGCTAAAAATCGTCTCTGTGCAGAATTTGCTGCCAAAGGCTGGAGCTACATTCACGATCCTATAGTGATGACAGAATTGTGAGAATAGAGTCTTTGACATAGTTCTGTCATGTAATTGCATCAGGAGTGAATCTCAGCTGTTAAGTTTAAAGGTTTAAAACGTGACAGCACAGTGCAGGATTAAGAATACCTTCAGAAATATACAATTAGAACATTGATTTCAAATGTCTGGGAAAAAATAAACCCTCTGAAAACTAATAATTGGAAGCAGAACCTCTGGCAACTATGACAGTCTCAGAACATTTCATGGAACCATCTACAAGCATCTTGCATTCATTGCTGAGCATTAAAGCTCTTTTAAGTTTGCAGGAGTCATTTTTGAAATGGCAGATTTCAGTTCCCTCCAAAAGTTGTCTGGTAGTGGGATTTAGATCAGGACTCATTGCGGGCCAGTTTAAGAAGAGTCCTGCTGAAAGACTGAAAACCTTTGTCTCAAGCCTAGTTTTCTGACACTAGGTTACGCATTACACTCTAAAATGCCTCTGTAACCTCAGATTTCATCATTCCTTTGATACATTCAGGACCATAGAGAACAAAGCAGCCCCACAGTATGATAGAAATTCCACTGTGTTTTACTGTAGACAGAATGGTGTTTCCTTTAGGGGCTTGATTTCGTTGCCTAAAGGCTCTACTTTGGTTTCATCTGTCCATCAAACGTTTTAGAAAGACTGTGGCTTATCTATGATAAGTTTTTTTGCAAAAAGTTATTTTATTGCCTCTCTCAATAATGCTTTCCTCCTTGGCTTTTGCCCATGGAGCCTTAATTGGTATAGTGTGGTATGGCCTAAAGCCTACAATCCAAATTACTCCAGGTCAGCCTGAAGTTCTGCATTTCCAGAATTTACACCAGCCTTTGTATGCTTTTTCATTGATTTCCTTCTTGGCGCCACATCCTACAGTTTTATGACTGTGTAGCTTCTTGATAACATTATGAACTGTTGAAACTGGAATTTCAAGATCTTTGACGATTCCATTATAGCCTTTTAATTGTTCCTTTTAATTGTGTTTTCTGATGCTCTCAGACAGTTCTCTGGTCCTCCCAACTGTGAAAAATAAACTGGAAACAATCAAGCCCTTTACGCAATATTCAGTAAACCACCATTCATTGGTCAATTCGGGTCATTTCTAAGACTGTTTTTGGTTTGACTGTTAAACTTAAGCTGCAGTGTGTTTATTTCATTGCTTTTGTTGTTTAACTTTAGAAATGTTGCAAAATATTCTGATTATATGAAATTGGTTACTTTTCATCTATTTCTGATGATATTCTAAATTGAGTTCTAATAATTCAAAGGGTGGTGATAATTGTAACCAGAACGCCTTACATTTCATGTTTCCTTAAAATGCAAAGGGATTTTTTTGGATTGTTGTTCATTAATTTTAGACATTTTATGAAATATTCTGATTATAAAAATTGGTGAATTTGTAATTATTTCTGAAGACAATATTTTGTACATCTAATTCTATTTACATATAGAAGCCTGTTAGACTAGCCTGTAAGATGCACTGTCTGAAACATTGATTAAAACTGAAGTGTATCTGTCTAGGCTGTGTCTCACATGCCACACCCCACTCCAACTGTTTTAACTCTCATTTTGGTTTCTCTACCACCTGATGGTTTAAACATGCTTTGCATTTCTTTCTCCCTTTAAATACTCAGCCTGTACCTGAGTCTGGGGTCTGTTCTCCATCATACCTACTGGCTGGTGTGGCTTACTGTGTTTGATTGTCTGTGTTTTCTTAAACAGAAAAGTGAGAAGTAATACGCCTGCCAGTTTCCTCTTCAGTGACAAATACACTAATCGGGTAGACCTGGCTGGAGCTGGTGTTCCTTCTTCTAAGCTTCTAAGACTCTTTTCTGTTTGACTGCTAAGCTTCAGCTGCACTGTGTTCATCTAATTGCTCTTGGTGTTGCTTTCGTTTGGCTGTTATACCTGAAACAGAGCCTAATCTGGTGCTGTACTTAGTGACTGGTTTTTTTTGGTTGTGTTCAGAAGCTGCAGTTCCCTTGTTGGCAATTTCTGCAAATTTTGTTGCCATTCCTGAGCTAGCCAAGATCATGACAATATTTCCAGAGAGGCACAGTTGCTCTAAGCGTTGGCCTGAACATCAGTAGATTGTGAGTTGAGTCTCCGGTGATACCACCGCTAATTGGCCTCGCTCTTTCTGAGTGGGCAGGATGCCCCTCCTTTCACCAAGGAACTCAGCACAGAACGTGTGATCTTCCAAGTGCTCTGCGTGGTCCAACTACCATAGTTCAAAAAGATGCAGTTGCACATCATGTGTGTGTGAGGAAGTACATACTGGCCTTCATCTTCCCAACATTGGTAGCATCAAATAATTGGGGGAAACATAGCAAGTGGGTGGAAATTAGCTTCACGTGTTTTGGAGGAAGTGGATGCTCCTCTTCACCTTCTCCCTTTTGGTTGTGTGTGCTGGGGGAGACATACTTAGTGGGTGGGAAAGACTCACTAAAATATGACATTGTTTTTCAGTTCAGTTTTCATTCTGACCAACCACAGATGTTCCAAATGTGTTTCTGTGGTTTTTCGACAGTGCAGTTACGTAACTTCCAAAAATGTCAAGCATGAGGCCAAAACAGTACAAGCCACAACTTTAGAATAAGACTACTCTTATAAAAGTTTAATTGTAGTAGCACTGATGATGTTGACAGTATAACTTTCTGTCTGGGAAAGGGACAGTAACTAGCAAGACAGATATGAGACCTTCACAACTGTTATAACTGTTTATAACTTGTTTATAACTGCTTATTCATTTATAAACTGTCTGCAACCTAATTAACAACCATTTATGAACCCTTTATTAGGGTAATCACCAATGAAAGGCTTAACATTTCACTCCATTCTTCAATATCAGAGTGATGAGATCTTATAGAGGCTAATAAATATGATTCACTACAATAATCAAATAGCATCATCCACAAGACAGAAAAGTATTTGCAATGATTTCAAAAGAAACGATAGAAAACCGTGTCCAAGTGTCCATGCCACAGGAAAAGCTTTCATTAAAGGATGCATCATGACATAGTGACCTCTCCTGACTGTTGTCCCTGCTCCTAAAGTTGTGAAACATGGAATTACGTTTGAGGTTCTCCAACACACCCCGAAGAGAACAGGTCCTCATTACATGACCCTTATCACAAAGCATTACTGCCACCAACCAATTTCCTCCAGCATCAACGCTTTGAACCTAATGGCTCTGAAAAGAGCACTGGGGTCAGGAAATATCTGGGGAAAGAGGACAGAAGAGATAAAAACCCCTCCGTTGTTTGTCTGTGACATTTTGGCGAGTGATTGGAGGACGCTCATTATATGCCGAGAGTATAATCAGCGAGCGCCATCTGACTGCCACAAAAGCTGCTGTGGGTGGCATCACATTCATCAGTAAAACTGAATAACATCTTCATAAACAACTGAGATATGATGACCTACTGTTCGAAATTCAAAACTGGAGCAAGAAGCTCCAAATAAGCAGGTCGAACTTGCAGAAGGAAAACTGGAGTGCTACAGTGTTCCAAAACAAAACGCTTAAAAGATAAAATGGGACTCCTAACAGCCATACAAGCCCTGGCAGACCACTAAAACTGACAGAGGAGGAAATCAAGCTGCATTCTCAATTCAGATCTGAAAAAAAAATGGGTGTGTCCATCCTTCCACGGTGAGAAGAAAACTTCAGCATTGTTGGTTGGGAAGGATGTGTAGCTGTTCAAGAAGCTATTACTAAGAAAATGAAACAAAAAAGAATATTTGTGGTAAATTCCTTAAAAAAAGGGACCCAGAAATGTTTCTGTGTGTGATGCCCCAGAAAAACAATCTCTGGTGCCCTAAAGAACTCGGTCAGAATAAATAACCAAACTTACAAGAAGCGTGGAAAAAATATTAGTGTCGATTTCTGCCGAAAAAGAATGAAATAAAGGATATTCTTTACATTTAATACTGACATATTTTATATTATACTGAATTGTTTACGCTTCTGCATCATTTTTACAGTTAAAAAACTTGCATTTAATAGCCTTTTGGAAATAAAATAGAAATTAGATCAATGAAAAGTGGTGTTTGGATTTTTGCACAGTAATGTGTGTATCCTTCTGTCAGCAACAGTCATTTTGTAACATTTCCGTTCGCTTAAAAAAAACTCTGTAGCGAACGTCACTTATAACAGAATCCTCTGGACAGTTTCTGAATGCTATAAAAAAACTAAATATGCAACACAAACTCAAAACTACATGGACTAGAGAGAAAATCTCTTAGCAAAGCTGTTCTGTTTATTCAGCTTTGAACAATAGAGAAAAAGCAGTTCCCTAATTCTGATACCTATGTACAATTAAGCAGAGCCATTGAAAACTCCCCCAGTTTACAGACTCCCCCAAATACAGATTTACAGCACAAGAACTGTTGACTTAAGTGTCGAACAAAAATCTCTTTCAAGTTCTGTCAAATGCATTGAAATGACTGTCTATGGTAACAGACCAAGGGCTACAAATATAGTGAGACGGTTCGGTCAGTGGCCAGTAGGGGGCCACTGCTTTTCTGTTTATTTCTGGGACTTTTATTTTGATTTCCTGTTCAGTTTAGTTCCTTTGTCACGTGTCTTACGTTCATCTGTTTTGTGTTTGGTGTCAAGTGAGTTTTCATCTGTTTGTGTTTAGTGCTTTAATGACTGACTGTATTTAAGTTCTGTTTTGTGTTCATTCCCTTGTCGGTCAATCGCCTCACTATTTCTGTTTTCTCGTTTCATGATCCTGTTCTGTGCCAGGTTTTTGTTCTGTTTTGTTTTGTTTAAATAAAAAGACACATAGCATGGATGCCTGTGTTCCAGCCTGGTTCATGCCCAGAGGTAAATCACAGGAGCTGGCTAGGCCCGGCCCTCGTGACATATAGATTGGTTTGAAAAATGTTACAACATTAAACTCTGGACCTATGTTGAGTCTTATGGCTTATTAACTGTTTCCCTTTCCATGTATATTATTCTTAACAATTTATTTGAATCCAGTAGTCAACTGTGACCTAATCTAGATTTAGCTGATTCTGAATTGCAGAATATCATGCTGAGAAACGTATGGTATTGTTGTAAGTGGATGCACGGGCTTCCTGTCAGGCTGAGGAGACGTGTGTGGTCCAGTCTCTTTTCTCTTCCTGCTGGATCCCTGGGAGCTGCCAAATCTGCACGCTCTCACATCAGTGAAAGAAGAGAGGGCTCCTCTGCTCTGTTCTCATTACAGAAAGAAACAACAATACTGCGGGCACTGTGGCAAAACTGCTTACTTCACAGGATCTCTCCTTAATGAGATTAAACACAGGGCTCAGTGAGCAGCACGATGCCTTAAACCCCATCTCCCACAGGCCCCTGTCAGCCGCGGCAGGCATTTAGTCACATTAAAAGTCTTGTGAAAGTTCAAAGAAAAAAAAAAACACAAACAAAACTGATTAAATTGGAACCAACGACCTTAATGCAGGAATAAAAAAAACCATTCCATTTCTAGACTTACAGGTTTGCTATGGTGCTGCACAGTGAATGGGTTTGCCACCCATCTGGTTTTCACCTGGACAGGCTGCGTCTCCATATGTCTGATTTTGCCTGCCTTCTATCTGTTTTTTGTTCTTCGGAAACATTTCGCTTCCTGCCTCCCTCTGGCAACTTTATCCTTGAAATGCACGAGCCAATCACAGCGTTTGTCTAAACAGAAGAAAAAGTGCAAGCCAAGAAAACAAAAATCCCCAAAAGACATGTGTGGAGGAGGAATGTGGGAGTCTAATTCTGGTTTGTAGAAAAGGTGGTGACCCTAACAGTGCTCATCTCCCGCAGCTCACAGCAGTGACTGGTTTGGTACAGCTTCAATCAAAACTTTATCATGAGTGTGATGGACAGAATGAAGCACAGTAAGTTTTCTCGCAACATGCCTTTCAAACCATTTATGCAGTAACAGAACCACTGTAACCAACCACTGGAAGCTATTTTCCTTTTTTCCCTTTAGTTACATTTACATTACATTTATGGAATTTATCAGACATTTTTATCCAAAGCGACTTCCATTCCCTATCTACAGGGGGCAGTCTCTCCCTGGAGCAACTTGGGGTTAAGGGTCTT
>JBBPDC010046862.1:0-28969 GCA_037974485.1 Hemigrammopetersius urotaenia
GTGGGCTAAATCAGGAACAAAACAAAACAGCTGAAAACCAGGAACCAAACATACATATCAAAATAAAAGCCCTAACAGAACCAGAACAGAACAGACAGAAACAAACAGAAAATAGTGGCCTCTAACGGCCACCAGCCGTAACAACTATAAATGTAAATAAACCCTGGATGGGCCTTCACATTGCCATGGTAACAGATAACACAAAAAATAACAACACACTTATTTTCCACATTTCTTACATAATACTACACTAATTAAGAGTTTAATTCATACACAATTAACAGGACTGTATTAAGTACCATGGTAAGCAAAGTTTTAGAAGTGTGTGATTTTGGACAGCAACAGAATTTTATTTTTTAAAAATGCGTTTTAGCAGCTTGACTAGCTTCGTTAGCTAACTATGTTTAACCATCTCCCTGTTTACAGCAATGGATATTTTATTATTAGTAAAAGGTATTAATAAATATATAATTATTAAAAACTCGTAATAAAACTGTCCGAGGTGCTAAATTGTCCTATACATTGGGGACGTTAAGGTTAAAGACGTTAGCATCTCGGCTTACAACTGGGAAGTCATAATAATAATAATAATAATATTAATAATACCGTACAGCAATTGTGAGTTTAACAGCTCCATGTTTCAAATTAAAGTATAATTTCTGACCCTCTGACTGCTCCGTCAGGGCAGCACTAAGTGGGCAATTCTTCTCCCGTCTCTCCAGCTGGACCAACCAGTGGAGAAGATAATAAGAACTTACAGCAGCCGCTGAAGCCACAGAAAAGTAAAGAACAGGCCTCAGACGGAGGCCAGAAGAGAAAAGAGAGAACTCCATGTATGATTTTGAAGCGCAGAGTAGAGGCTCTGTGATTAAGATCAGGGGCGTCTGTCTCAGTGGGGTGTCTGTAAAAGACTGAAAAAAAATGGCTCCTCTGGACCTCTGTGGAACTCTCCAGAGTTCTGTTCCATTCCAACTGGTTTGATTCGAAATGTGTCCTAGAAACCAGCATTAAGACTGGGCTCTGTCCAGAACCGGGCCGGGGGTGTAGGGTCATGGCTCAGGGTGGCCCTGCAGGACTCTGTGCTGAAATGGACCAGAACCACACACAGAAGATCCGAATCAGTGTGTCTAGAGTTGAAATGAGCATGGGAGTCCACATTAGGAACAGTCTGGCCCGACTAAAAAGTGTTGATAAGCTATTAACAGTTTGGACCAAAATATGAATAGGAGGTTATCAGGGTTTTCCAAATAAAATACTTTTCTCCATCTTCTCAAACAGCAGAGATACCCTGTGTGCAATAAGTCTACTTATGGTGCAATACGAGACATTCTACAAGGTTTACAATTAAATGTACACTGTACAGTCACCAGGGCTGGATGGGAGAAAAAATCTTAAACCCTGCTGACGGGATTCCGACTGTCACATACATTACCATTACATTGAGGTGGTGTCTATTTTTCATCAACCAGTAAAGATCAAAAGGAGCCGCAGGTTATTGTACAGAGTGTTGTGCGGGTGTGTGGTAGGATTTCCATAATTCACGTTATGCTGATGAGTCTGTGGCTAAAAGTGCGTCTCAGCCACAACACTGTGACACCTAAAGCTTTTAATCCATGCAGCATCAAATATTATTGTTTCTTGTGTTTTCCTACGGTGAATCCTGTAGCGAATATCAATCATCACACATCCACAGTACATGCACATTTTAATCCATTTGTTACTGCACAATTTGTCAACCACCTTTTAATTCTTCATTGCTGAGTTTCTGACCATAGAACTTCTGCGGGTCCGTTATTATTTGGGCTATGGCCTATTCTCAGCACGGTGGTGATCTTCACAGAGGTGCTGGTGTTGTTTATTTATGACAGGTTTTTGTTCATGTCAGCGTCACCACAGAGGCTTGTCCAGGCAAAAGCAGCTCAAAAACTGATCCGGATAAAGCCCAGAGCCTCGATACTGTATGTGGTCTCTGACTGTAAGTCAGCAAGGTGGGGGTTTCTAATAAAGTAGCCAGAGACTGTATGGTCAGATAGTAAGATAATAAGTTGTGTCTTCCTTCCTTGAAAGCTTTGTTTGCACAAGAATAGAACATTAAAAGCCCTTGATCCATATCTAGAGCAGGCGAACTGAGTTGAAACTATCACCGATGCATATTCTCATAAGAATATATCTCTTGCTGCTTTCATTTACATTTCAACGGCTGGGTTTATTGGAATGCAAATCAGATATCAGAGCACAGGCCATTCTGGAAAACATTTGTAGGGAAATGACTGAACCAGCCGCAATATAAAGAAGTGCTTGAATACGGGGGTTTTATTATACTTCAGCTATTGAAAGAATTTCTGTGAAAACGTATTATTTGTCTTTGATTACATGTCAGTGGAGTGCATAAAGACTACAGAAGAAGGAGTTTTCTTCAGATAGGCAGCGGTGCAGGCGGTTTAGATAATTGTGGTGTTTGTGGATGGCTGGCAATGTGCACTCACTGCACTTCATATTGACTTTTTTATGTGAAAAATGTGTTTGTAGACTGTGTTGAAGGTTAGTAGCAGGTAAAAAAAAAAAAGGCCCAAAATAATGCCAACTGCCGAGGTCTCAAGCTGCCGTTATGGGCGGGGGATAGAGCTTTGTGTTGTTTAACCCTTTGAGATCTGATTTCTGCAGATCAATGGTCTCTTCACTGTTAAATATGTTATGCCCTGTTCTGTTATTTAATTTTCCAATGTGTAAAGAAGTCAGTCTAACAAAGAAGGTGGTTGTTTTAATGGTGTTTGAGGTCCAGAATGTATTTTTAAGCAATGTTAAGATCTGTTTTACATTCTGAATGTGTGGGCATGCTTGTTTGGTAACTATTGCAATGCATTAAAAAACAGCATGAAGACTGTATATAGTAGTAGAACACACTTTAGCACACAGAAGGCCTTTCATGTGAGCATGCACGTGGGCCGGCTACTCTGGGAGCAGATTTTAATCAGACAAAAGGACAAAGCTACAGTCTTCGAATGCATTGGCCGGGTTAGGGTTAATATGGTTAAAATAGCAGATTATATCTGTTTTACTGGAAACAGTTTCCATGAATTTGAACAGCGGAAGTGCAGGCAGCTTGAATTTTTCTTGACCTGCTATATTTGAGCCGCATGCGAGTAGGGGTGGTTTGCTCAATGGCACAGCGACAGTCACAGTAGATAATCTCTATAATAGCTCATTTATGCCTTGTTTATACGCAGGGTCTAAACATTTGTGGACACCAGCTTTTCCAGGGATTTGCCAGTTCATCTCATCTCAGAGGTATAGAATGAAGATCAGTCACAGTTCTACAGTCCCACTGCTCCACAGGCCAGTACTGCCGGGCTTTATACCCCTCTCGCCAACACTCGTCTTGGCATTGGCTCTCATCGACCATTTATTTGGCAGTGCTTTCCTATGGAGACTGTACAAACGGTGTGCCCAGTTGAACACCAGTATCAGCAATGCTTGCACCTTGAAGTAGTTTAATTCTAACAATCTGTTTCTCTTGATCATCCACTCTTTTTTTCACTCACTTCCTCTCACTATCTCTCCTTCTCGCTCTCACTCTTTCCATCTCTTTCTCTCTCTCTCTCTGATTCATTCACTTCTTTCTCACCTTTTCCCCCTTGTGTTACTCTTGCTCCCTCACTCTTTTTGACTCTCACTTTCTTCTTCCCTCCCTCTCTCTTTTTCTTTCCCTCTCTCTCCTGCTCCTTATCTCTCTCTCTCTGTCTTTCTTTGTTTCTCACTCACTCACCTCTTCTCACTCTCACAGTTTCTCTTGCTCGCACACCCTTCTTCTCTCTGTCTCTCCCTCCCTCTCTCTATTTCTATCTTTCCCTCTCTCTCTCCTGCTTCTTATCTCTCTCTTTCTCTGTTTCTCACTCACTTCTTCTCAGTCTCACGCTGTTTCTCGTGCTCGCTGACTTTTCTCTCTCTCTCTCTCTCTCTCTCTCTCTCATTCACTTCTGTTCTTTCTCTTTCTCTCTTATCCGTTTCACTTGCTTCCTCACTTTTTTTTCACTCTTTCTCTGTTCAGTTCAATTCAAGGCGCTTTATTTGCATGACGAATGAAGTACATTTGTATTGCCAAGATAGGAGTCGTATAGAACATTAGGGTTCAACATTGGTTGAACATTAAAGGACTGAACAAGAAAGGGCTGACCATTAAAAGAATGAACGTTAATAGTAATAAAAAAAAAACATGTACATTTATATATGCATGCATGTGTGTGTGTGTGTTTGTGTGTGTGTGGGAGAGAGGGGGAGAGAGGGAGAGAGAGAGAGATGGTCACTTATTCCTCCTCATTATGTGACAGCCGCAGGCTACGGGTGTGCAGCTCTCTCAGTGGTCCCCAGTAAATAATCCAGTCTCTCAGTGTTTTTGTAAATAATTATTGTCAATTCTCAGTGAAATTTGGGCACTCTGTAAGGAAGTGCAGCTCTGTTTCAGGTCTGTTTAGTTTGCACTGATGGCCTTTTCTTTTCTCTAGAGGCAGCCAGGACCTCTTATGTCTCCTGGTCTCCAGGGTCAGGGTGGTTCTCAGATTAGGGCAGGTCAAATCACATTGCATTACTCCGTGGCTGTGTTTGGGTTTTCCAATAGGTGATGTGTTTTTCGAACAGCTGTGCTGTAATTTGGTTGATTCTGTTCTTCTGTTCCTCATCCTGTTATGTGTGAGTGGAATGACTAGTACCTCATGACCAGCTGAGTGAGGGGACTGTTGTTTTTGCTCACCTGTTGGTATTGCAGGGTTTTATAATGATGTGAGTGAGGATCACTGTTTTTTAGGTGATTCTGGAATTGAATTGCTCTTTTATGAATTTGTATGATTAGTGGATAATGGCCTAATTCTTACAAAATGCTGCATGCAGAGTCTCAATTGGATGTTTGTCCCATTTCTGTCCCATTTAGTCTCTTTCCATCTCTCTCACCAACTCTGTATGTCTATCTTCCTCTCCCTCTCTCGCTCACTTCTCTTTCTCTCTTTCTACTTCTGTTTCTCTTGCTCCCTCACTCTTTCATTTTCTCTCTCTTCCTCTCTGTCTTGTCTCTCTCACTGTCTTTCCATCTCTCTCCCCCACTATTTCTCTCACTATTTTTCTCATTTTCTCCTTCCTCCCTCACTTTTTTACTCTCTTTTTCTTGCTGTCTCTCCTCTCTTACTTTCTTTCCATCTCTCTGCTGCTTCTTCTATCGCTCATTCACGTCTTCACTCTTTTTTCACGTGCTTCCGCTCTCGATCGATCCTCTTTCTTCCACTCTTTTCATCTCTTTCTCCTGCTCCTTCTCTTTTTCTTTCTCATTCACATCTTCTTTCTCAGTTTCTCTCGCTCCCTCACTCCTTTTTCACTTCCGTCCTTTCTCCATCTCTCCTCTCTCTTGCTCTCTTTCCATCTCTATCACGCTCCTTCTCTCATTTTTTGTTTTTCTTTGGCTCTCCTACTGTCTCTCACTCATTCGGTTTCCCCTCTCACCAGGGTCCCCCAGAGGGGATTCAGACCAACTGAAGATCAGCAGCACGGCAGGATTATGATTTATAGGTGTTCAGTCTTAATCTCATCGATGGTAAATTCACTGCTCAGCCAAGCACATGTATCAGGTGTCTGAACCTGTGGATCTTCTCAAACTGGGCAGGATTAATATTCAAGAAATGCGTCATCAGTACTGCCCTACAAAGTCAAACTATGCCAAAACTGAAACTGAGAAAAATGTCTTTAAAGTTTTAGTGTTTAGTGGATTTTGTAGTTACTGCAATTTTGACGAGACAACTTTGAACCAGGATACTTTCTCTCAAGACAAAGGAGACGTCCTAAACCCCATTTGTAGGGGGGGTTATATGTAGTTACAGCGCTTTGGCTTTGTAGAGCAGAATAGGGTAAACCAGTCTCCAGACTGAACTCAGATCCCGTTCCTTACTAATGAGTGAACAAAAAAAAACAAAACACTTGGAGCTGACACTGAAGGACAAAAAAAGAAAGTGATGTCTCCATTAGAGCTTGTGTGCCAAGTCAAGTCAAGTCAAGTGGATTTTATTGTCATTTCAACTACATCCACAAAGTATACTGTGAAACTAAACAATGTGCCTCCAGAACACAAGAACGGAAACAAAACACCACAAGACCTCAAATCCAGACAGCACAAAAAGAAAGAACAAGATAAAAAAAAGCCAGTTATCACTGTTTTAACTTTCCTGCTGCTTAAAGCCAAAAATGCCAGAAGGATCACGAAGCCCTGCTTTTCTGCAACCAGACGTTTCTGTCCTCCCCGACCTCGCCTTCGGACACCTGCTTTCCTCTAACAGCACCTCTCCACCTGCCACTGTTCCCAGAACAGGTTGTAGCCTTGCCATTCCTACTCATCCCAAAGATACTAGATGGAGCTTTATCACAAGAGATCACAGTTCTGCAGTCCCACTGATCCACAGCCCAGCGCTGGTGGGCGTCATGCCCCTCTAGCCGACACTTGGCTTGGCTCACATTGGCCATTCATTTGTCTCTCTCTCTTTTTTCAGGTTTTCTCACTCTATTTTCCCCTTGTTTTTATTATTCTATCTCTTACCTCTTCTCTCTCTCTTTTTTCTATCTGTCTCTCTCTGTCTCCTTCTCTCCCTCCTCTTTCACTCACTCTCTCTCTTTCTCTCTTTTTCTCTCACTGTCTTCCTCTCCTTTCTCTTTTTTTATCTGTCTCTCTCTGTCTCCTTCTCTCCCTTCTCTTTCACTCACTCTCTTTCTCTTTCTCTCTTTTTCTCTCACTATCTTCCTCTCCTTTCTCTTTTTTATCTGTCTCTCTCTGTCTCCTTCTCTCCCTCCTCTTTCACTCAGTCTCTCTCTCTTTCTCTCTTTTTCTCTCACTGTCTTCCTCTCCTTTCTCTTTTTTATCTGTCTCTCTCTGTCTTCCTCTCTCCCTCCTCTTTCACTCAGTCTCTCTCTTTCTCTCTTTTTCTCACACTGTCTTCCTCTCCTTTCTCTTTTTCTGTCTCTGTCTCCTTCTCTCCCTCCACCTTTTCCTACTCTCTCTCTCTCTTTTACTTTCTCTCACTCTATCTTCCTCTCCTTTCTCTTTTTCTGTCTCTCTTGAGATATACTTTTTTTTACTTTCTCCCTCAGTCTCTCTTCCTTTTTTCCTCTCTCTTCCTCTAATCTCTCTTCTTATTTTGCAACAAACCTTTGAATCTTAAATGTATTAGTAAATGTATATTTTTAGCAGCGTTGATAAATTCCTAACACCCATTCCTAAATTTCAGGTATACATTGTGTGCTCTTTGCTACACTCACATGTCCAGTAGTGTGTTGGAACAGTTCCACCTGAATGACCTTGCAGCTGAGTGTGATTGCCCAGACAGGGAAGACACTTTCCACCACAATGCACAGCTCTGGTTTGACATAAATGACGGCGAGTCCCTCAGGCTGAGTGACCATCTCTAACCCCTGCTTGCCCTTTCATTCTGTCTACTTATGAATCAGTGGTGCACGCTCAAACACTGCACCACGGATTCCCAGAGCAAACAGACAGTCTCTCTTTCAGGCATCGGGTGCATGCCCAAAGGATTATGATGGATAAACATTCAATCGTTCATTAACAGAGCCGCTTAGCCTCACCAGGGCTGCGGGAGGCCTGTAGTCTATGAGGAGAACATTCAGACTCCGCACAGACCTTTTCACCGTGAGCCGTCAGCGCAAACCACAAAAAAAAAACCTTGAGGAAAAACTGTATTTGCAACAGAAAAATCCGAAATGATCTTGAAGACGCGAAGGTGGTAAATCACCATAAATGAAGCATGCGGCACTTCTATAGAGTTATGAACTAAACCGAAATCAAATCCAGTAAAAGCACCCTTTAAGTGTCTATAAAGCATTCCAGTCACAGCCTCTCTCTCAGAAGTCATCAGCAAGCACGTCTCACCGCATGCAATTACCCCCAACGTGTCTTTGAAATACACAGACAAGGCTGTCATTATTGGAGGTGTGAGAAATTTAGTCTGGCTCTTATGCTAATTAAGTCTAATTCCCGTGGAGGTATGGAGCGCCGCACGTGTAACGCTTTTATCTGTTAAAGCATTCTCCACAAAAAAAAACGACATCTGATGGACTTAAGGAAAAATCAGTGGAAGGGTCAATGCAGAACAAGGTGAGAATGGCAAACTGAAATGGGGCAAATTATTGAGCCTATTTGTTTAAATCTCACACAGTGGCTCAATTGTCTAAGCATTAGCCCTGTAATCAGGAGATTGTGACTAAGAGTGTGAGAGAGCATAATTGGCTTTGCTCTCTTTGGGTGGGTGGAATGAGCCTCCCTCTCTTCCCATCACTCAGCACTATGCCTGCAGAGAGTTACAGAACTGGCATGTACTGCTGAGCCTCCCAGTGATGTTGGATTAGCGGCAGATTGAGAGATGGAGTGATACTTCACTTAACATTTGCCAAACGCCGTAAATGTAAATGTAAACATTTGCCAGCCTTGACCCTTCCAGTGTTGGTGGGATTGTCTGAATGGGAGAGTCTTGACTTGTGGGTAGAGAAAGCTGGCAAAACATATTTTTTGCTGTTTGCATTGTGCACTTTTAATTCAGGATACCATTCTAAAAGAAAATATGATCAAAATAAACTGACATGGGTAGAAATTATGTGGTGGTCTGCAGAAACTGGATACATCTTTTTAGGAAAGATATCAAATTTAGTCAAAAAGTTTTTACAAAATGTTTTACATCTTTTAATTGTGTTTTTGTAGTTTAGATCCACTATTTGTTGACATGTAGATGAGACAAAATGCCATTTATCACGTTTATTACACTTTTACTGCAACAGATGATGAACAGAGCTGGAAAAGTAAGTGTATATATAAGTGATATATAAGTGTGCATGTGTGTGATCAGTGTGCATGTGAGAGTTCAGTAAGTCTGATGGTTTGGTGGTCCTGCACTCTGCTGGTCCAGGACCGGATGCTGCAGTAAAGTCTACCTGGTGGTAGCAGCCTGAATAGTTTATGACTGGGGTGGCTGAGACCTGGGGTCTGGGGTTTGAGGTTTTCCCTGCTTTCCTCGCCTGGTGTAGAAGTCCTGGAGGGAGTGAAGCTCACCTCCTAGAATCTTTTCTGAGCACACCACTACTCTCTGCAGAGCTCTGTAGTGGTAGGCGGTGCTGTTTCTGTAATGGAGTGCATATGAGACTATAGATGCTGAAATATGCCTATAAGTGCTGAAAAAGTTTACAAATGGTGCTCTGCTGCCTCCTCATGAATGAACAAAAGCAGTGGGCTCTTTTAATATTATTTATAGCATGTGTTTGACTTCAAAATAATAACTGGAGCAGACTGAAAACTGGAGCAGATGTTCTGTCAAGACTTCATACACTTTGTTACTTTAACACCTGATAACCTGGAAAGGGTTTTGAATGGCAACATGCTGAAACTTGCTGCAGAAGAAGTGGGCCCTGAAGTTCAAGCTGCTACAGAAATGCTCTGTTTTCTGAGCTGATGTCCTGCAGGGTTGGAGGAAAAACTTTCCCCCAGTCTGGTCTGTGTCCTGGCCTGCCCTTCCTGCCCCCAGCAGCTTGCTCAGCAGCCTCGTAAGCAGGGCAGGTGTCCTGCTGACAGTCAGACAGGGAGGGTCAGGGGGGCTACACAGTCTGGCTGATGTCCTGCAAAGAGTGACCTTAATAACCCCTCACATGCTCAGACATATCCAATTATTAAAAAACTACTAATTACTCAGTATGTCATACTGCAAGGCTGCACAATGTTATTATATTATCATCACAATAGTAATCACACAGCCAGGATGCTGAGAGTCCTTTCCATCACATACTCGAGGTTCCTCCCACAGTCCAAAGGCATGTTGGGTGAACTGGACATTCTAAATTGCTCCTAGGTGTGTGTGTGTGCGTGTGTGTGTGTGTGTGTGTGTGTGTGTGTGAGAATGTTTGTGTGTGTCTGTTTGGTTTTCTGCCTCTCCCCCTGCTTATGAGGGAAAAAAACTTCTTAATTTGTTTTTTTTCCCAGATATCTCAAAAACCTCAAATAATTGGCGTGTAAGTTTCCCCCGTCAGTATCGCTCAACCCCTCTGAGCCATTATGAGAGTGAAGAATGGAAGTCTAGACCTGCCGTCTTTAAAGTTTACATCATTAAATAGAGACATCTTTTGAAGCTGGTCTGCCCTGAGGCAATGGCTTAGGCTCCCTAATTTCAACATGGGCTATTTAGATATACCAGACATGAAATGAGTCACAGATTGAGAGATTTATAGGAGAGACATAGGTTTAGAAACAGGTCGGCTTTGTGGTGTTGTGGTCTCGCTAGACGGCGGTTACTTTGATTTATAGTGGAGAAGCTTTGCAGTGGTCCTAAGAGCAGAATTTTGCCAAGAAGAATATGTCCATTGCAAATATGTGCGTCGTGATTTATCTTTGCTTTTAAAAAATGGCTTTGTGGAAGGTTTGTTCATGCTTAGTTTTTAAGCTTTTTTTGAAGTACTGCTCCACAGAATAGACCAGCTGTGCAGCGTCATGGGGGGCAGGGTGGGGTGGTGTATGGTGCCCTGCTGATATGGAATAGATTCAAAAGAGCTTTGCATTATGGTCTGATTTCCTGGAGTGATGTAAACTCCCTTTGTTTGGTGCATCTGCTTCTGGGGGCTATTTTCTTTCCATGAATACTCAATGAGCGTGTGTTTGCTATACATTTCCTCTTCCACAATATTCCCGAAACACAAACACTGGTTTTCCCCCTTAGCTATTAATAGCATTTTTTTCTCTCACAGACGAGGTTCTGCCAGTTTCACTGCTATCCGAGATCCTGTCCTCATGGAGAGGCTTTTGGAGTCTTATATAAGTGCATGAATAAAATGTTTTGATGCTAGCCCACAATGTAAAACTGAAATAGGTTTTCTGTGTTCCGTTTTAACTTGTACCTGTAGAGTTTTGCTCACAATACACTTGAGACTTACAGGCTTTACTTTTTTTTTCTGACGAATTACAAAACGCAGATATTTTGAAAGTGCTGATTATTTGCTCTAGGTGGGCCAGCGATTTCCAGTTTAAATTCACATGTTCTTACTATGGATACATATTGTGGCCTGCATCTTTTATGAGTGCTGCTGGGTGCTCAGAATGTAATTCTATGCTAAATAACTTATGAATGAATGCATTTTAATTCAAGTTTGCCAAACAGAGTACATTCAGTAGATATATGGACTTTTGAACAATGTAGACTTTAAGTGACATGCAGCAGCTCCATGTTTTAATGTATTTTGCTCTACGGACTCAGTAATGCTGCAACAAATTCATATGCAATGTAACCTTGATTTCAAGATATGATTTATGTTCAATTAATCAAACGCCTTTGCCACTACCATGTAAATCTACTGTTCGATTTACTAAGATGCAAAACACGCTTCTGATGCAAACTGTGCTACAGCTGCTCATGCAAATCACCCCACCTGCTTGTTAGGAACAGGGTTTATCAGACATGCTAAAATAATGGAGACTCGAGACAAAATGGAAATAAAAGTTCAATGACAAAGAGATAGTGGTGTTAATGAATTTCTTTCTCACCGGAGCGTTCTGCAGAGGCGCAAAAAGGGTGGTTTGCATGCACATGCTGCGGCTAAATCATGGTATACGTGCATATGATTGCCATAGGCGACGCGGCAGTTGCCACGACGCCGTGATTTACCCCAATGATCACGTTCAGGCAGGCAGGCTTCCATGACTTTGAATACTTTATTTACAACCATGAACAGAAATAAACGAAACCTGGCACGGGGGCCGATACAGAAAACAGAGTGAATCTACACGAGGCGATGGACCGATACTGAGGTCCAACATAAACTGAACTTAAATACAGAACATGACACAGACAGAAACCAATCACAAAACATAATCACTTTAACAGAACACAAAACACCTGAAAACGAGAGACACGACACAAACCATACATGAACGTCAAAATAGAAGCCCCCAAAACAAAAACAAAACAGTGGCCCCTACCGGCCACTGGTCGAGAGTTTAAACTAAATATAAATATTCTTTCAATACATGCTCAAGTTCATGCCTGTAAATCTTCCGCCACTGTTAAGGGAAATCTCTCAGCATGTGTTTAAGGATCCTAATGCAAATTTACATCTGTTTTTATAAGATGGGTGGAAATCAATGCAAATTGGTTTAAACTAGTCAATGCAGGGAATATGCAATCAGCTATTTAATTTATCCACCCACTTTTGCATAATTGTCCCATGTTTTGAAAAAGAGAAGCACATTTTGAACATGGCCAATAAACTGCATCAACTTTCATCATTCTCATACAATTAGGCGTATCCAATTTGTGCCTTGGACTGATGCAAAAGGCTTAGTTACTAGTACATCAGGCCCAGACTGTGAATTCCGTGTCACCAAATTGGACTCCACTGGGAATGGCTAACTCTGGAATGCCAATTAGAAGCTCAGTCACTTTGCGCTTCTTAACACGTTATCATCAATACAGCCTGACCAGTTTGATTGCATCCTACCGAATCCAAATTGCCTGCCAACAAAGCTCCACAATAACATCATCATGAGGTCAGAGGCAGAAGTGGCTTACTTTCTTCAAATACTTATTTTCCAGCAGTGACGGTCCCATAGATACTAACCTCACTTTTCCAGCCATTTGACATTTTATTGGTCTATACTGTTTGAGGCTGAGAATAAACACATGAGGCATTTCCCATATCCGGCCACCTTTGCTCTTCTGCTGTTTCTACAGGATGTGTGAGCGTGTGTGTGCTCATGTTTGTGTGTGTGGTGTGTGTGTGTGTGGGGGGGTGGGTTAGGAGTTCACAACAGAGATAAATGATCCGTCTCCCAGGCACTGACCGTCTTTTCTCATACTGGGATAAATCGTGCAGGAAGTGCATTTTTTTCCATGAAATTTCCAACTTCCTATTCCTTTAAGTCCACCTTAATTATGCTTATTAGTAATAGAAAGCTGCAGTCAGTTGGTTTGGGTAGCACACATATTTGGCTTTGTGAGACTGCAGGTGGGATATTATAATAACCATAGTAATGGGTTTGAGCACTCTTTCCATTCCAAAATCAGGTTTACATTTGTCCCCACTCTGCTACACTAACAACTTATATAACTTACTGTACTCTATACAGAATATAATATTTTGTATAGCGTACAGGTTTTTATATTGCTAAGTTGTATTGTCTTTATTCTCTTAGTTATTCTGCTTCTACTTTGTTCTCTTGTTCACTTTGTTGCTGAAACAATGCGAATATCCCACCATGGGACTAATAAAGGGTTATCTTATCTGACCCCGAGGATTTAATTGCGTTAGAACACAAGAACTTTTAATGAGGTCAGGTACGAATGTTGGACGATAACTTCTGGATCACAGATGTCACTCCGGCTTAGGGATATTCAGGGTTGCTCTTCTCTTCAGAGAAAACTGTTCCAAAACTGGAGGGCTTTGTAGCTGTTTGACATTTGGCCTGATGATCTTAGGCTATGTGAGATTATTTTACACAGGCTCAGACATCTCATTGTGCAGCGTGTGTCTGCTTCAGCGTTTCAGCTTTACCGTAGCAGTCCTGGTGCAGCGGTGTGTAAGAAGCTGCTGGTGAATGGGTGGAGAGGTCTGAAAAGACATGACTACTTTGACAAGTTTTTTAATGACGTGTGAGACTCACCATCTGCCCACCATGCGGAAATGCAGCCCAGCCTCTTTTGCTACAGACAGCTCACAGTCCCACTTAGCTTTGCATGAACTGCTGCATACTGAAGTGGGTGATTCATTGGTTTGTCCTTGTAGTACCCGTGTGCATGCTCTCAGGGATGCACTGCTGCGTTCTTACGTTATTTATGCATTGCTTAAGGTTACATTGTTTATTCACTGATTCATTCCAAACCGCATATACATTCAGAAACAGTTTGGGAACACCTTTGTAATTAGATTTTTTAAGAAGTTTAAGTTTTTAAGTGCATCGATCAGCTGCAGCATCAAAACGACTCACATGTGAAGTAAATAACACTGATTATCAGGTTACAATGGCACCAGTCGGGCAGTAAGTGAAATGTCAAGTTTCAAGTTTCAAGTTTTATTGTTATATTGTCACGGGGGCGTCCCATCTGAGGTGAGTAGGGGCGCAAGCACCAACGCAGACTTCCATAAGTGGATCAGGGATAGGGTTTTATTAATACGATTAACAGGTTACAAACGGAAAACAGGCACGGTGGCCAAGCCTAAACAGAACAGGGGACAGGAGTACGCAATACATAAGGTGAGGGTATGTGAGGGTATGCTGGCATAACTGAACATAGGACAGGGACTAGTATAAATACAGAGATGACAGAACTAAGAACCAATAGGGACACAGACAATGATGAGATGAGTCAGTGCAGGTGAGGTGAAGTGATCAAGAGGTGATTATATACAGGTGGAACAGGGCCGGCAATACACTTATGGAAGTCTGCGTTGGTGCTTGCGCCCCTACTCACCTCAGATGGGACGCCCCCGTGACAATAAAACTTGAAACTTGACAGTTCGCTTACTGCCCGACTGGTGCCATTGTAACTTGATAATCAGTGTTATTTACTTCACATGTGAGTCGTCCCGGAAACCGGGACCAGTACCCGCCTGCGACCGTGACACATATACAGATAACAAAGTAGCATCATTACTGTAAAGAAATTCTTAGGCTCGTGTTCTGTCACAGTTTGGGCAGCGGCCGTTAGGGGTCGCTGCTTTTCTTTTTGTCTTTCTTTTCTGTTCTCGTTTATTACGGCTTTTATTTTGATATTTCTGTATGTATCACGTGTCTCCTTTGTTTCCAGCTGTCTTGTGTTTCCCCTTTGATTTAGTTCATTATTTAAGTCTGTCTCTGTTAGTTCATCCTCATGTGTCCATCGCCTTGTTTTCCCTGTTCCTGTCTCGTTCCAGTGCCTAGTTTTTCGGATGTCTAGTATTACGGCCACCGTGCCTGTTTCTGTTGGTTTTTCAGTTTTCTGTTTTCACTTATAATAAATAGAGCACCAGCATGGAAGCCTGCCTGCCTTTTCCCCGTTTGTCCCAAGGTAAATCACGACAGGGGACTCAACCCCCCTGTCATGACATGTTCCCCCAACTTTACATAAATAGATAGAAGTATAAAGATTAAAAGAAAATATATATATATATATATATATATATATAGATAGATAGATAGATAGATAGATATGGGAATGTAATGTATATGTAAAAATTAGAAAATAGTTGCAATATTTAGAAAATAACATTTCTAAAGAGTTTAGTATTTAGATGACTTAATCAGAATTTCTCTGAAACGGCAGGTGTTGTAGCAAGGCAAGTTTATTTGTAACCCACTTTTCAAACAACAATAGTTGACCAAAGTGCTACAATGCAACAGGATAGAAAAAAAATAAAAACAACGTGTGTTGTAGCGTGTTTCCAATATGCAGTGATTAGTATCAACAAGGACAAGTGATGAACCGACAACAGGGCCACGTGTGTCCAGTGCTCACTGATGCATATGGAAAGCGAAAGCAGAACAGAATATCTTTTATGTGACTGCAGCACAGCTCCGTGTTTAATAGAAGCTGTGATCTTCTGATAAACCTGTGTAACATTTACTATGTTCAGTTATTGCAGACCAGCAAAGAAAACATACTTACTTGTATACATTTTGAAAAACTAATTGTTTCCAATCTTTCATTGGCCAAAGGACAATCTAGATTTTGTTCCCTCCGCTTGTATGAAGCTGTTTCTGTGAGATTCAGAATGACTCATTGTATACTGAAATAAGTTTACAGTAGCTGACCACAATACAGAGATCTTGGCCGCAGGAGACCATGTCTTCCAATGCATGTAAGCTGTATGAGGAGTACAGGGGCTATGTGGGTGCGTGTTTTGAGTCTTGCCAAAAGAGGAGGAGCGTAGGAGCCGATGCAGCTGTGACCCGAGACCCTGGGAGACCCTGGCTCTGGCCGTGTCAGTATACTGCATATCCTGGCAACATGGGAAAATTTTGCTGGGCTGACAGTTTCTAGCCTTGACATGAATGAATCCATCTGTCAGAAATGTACCCTCTTATACTCGTCTTAATGATTTTTAAGGAGCAGATATAATGCACTAATAAAGGAACAGATATAAGTCAAATTATGTCAGCAAATCTGGAAAATGCATGTGTTTCACCGCAGCAATGTTATGTAAGGGACCCCAACACACAACACAGTCAGGACAGAAAATTGACATGCTGGTTACAGCTCAGCAAAAATACTGATTAAAGAGACATGATTGGTGGAAGAAACGTTAGTAGCCTTCAATATAACAGAAATTCAGAAAGACCTCAGGTATCTCTATCTCTATCTTTGGTTATGATGGTGAGAATCTGATGGAAAAAAGCTTTTGCCCAGTCAATCAATTATTAACAGTCCACAACACTGAGCAGAAAAAGGATGAAGAAGCTTGAAAAGACCTTCAAATATCGTGATGTTTCTTGACAATAAAAGCCAAGACCTGTCCAGGCTGTGGCCATTTCTTTACTTCTTTATAGATGGGAAAGTCGGACAATAAAAAGCCTTTTTGTGTTTGGTCAGTGAAGACTTGAACAGCAAAGAAAGTAAACAAATTGATCTGTCACCGAATTGTCTCACGTCTCACCCAACTCTAAACTCTGAACTCTTGCTACCATTTACATTGGATGACTATTTCATGATGAATGGTACAGGTACAGGTTTCCTGCTCCTATAATGCTATCAGTTCAGGGATATGAGGTTTTGTTTTGTCAGGGATTAAATGTAGTTATGGGAGTGAATAATGGAAGTCTGGGCCAACCGACAGGACCTCGGGATGTGTGAGGTTGTGGAATAAAAGAAAAGAGCAGTGTCTGGAGGTAGACTGGGGGTTTTCTAAAAGTCTAATCTTCTTCTTAAAAGTCTAATTTATCTCTGTCTTCTTTTGGCGCTGTAATTTCTTTGAGACATTTTTTTTCCATTATCAGTCTTACTCATTTACCAGAGAGTAGGGTTTTTCCAGTTTCGTGGTAATTTGATTTATTACGTTAAATAAGGGTTACTGGTGGAACTTTGCCTTGGTCTCACACATGGTTCTTTTAAGAGTTACTAGCTGGAGATTCTTTTAAAAGCACATAGCAAGCAGAAATGAATGAATGAATGAAAATGAATGAATGAATGAATGAATGAATGAATCACTGCATGCATACTTTTTGTCATTTTTATCATATTTTTTAAACCAATATTAACAAATGTGTATACTAATGTAGTAGCAATAACAAAACAATGCCTGTTACACAAAAAGTACAAAACACTCAGTACTCTATGCAGCCAGTCATTTTTGCATAATAAACACATAATAAACACAAATATATCCCATTTCCTGAGATTGCTGAGCTGCATTCAAATGTATGAAAGGCGCATATTATTATTATTATTGTTGTTGTTGTTGTTATTATTACTATTATTATTATTGTTTGGCAGCAACCAAGGATGTCCAGACACAGCCACATATATTATAGAACCTGTTGCAAATCACTCATTCATGAATATCTGCATTTAGACGGTTCCCTCAGTCAACGCGCTACAATTACCACTATGCCCTTGTGTTATTCCTCCACTCATATTCTAGTAAATCACATGCCATAATGTGTTGAGCCTTGGGATGATAATTACTGAATATTGTAATAATTTAAATAAGCACCAATATTCCACAAGCTATTGCTCTTTGTTTCTCCTTCTTCTGCTTTGCCAGCACCGTCATTCTAATTTATAGCTAGTGGAAAATGCACACAATAGAGTATACAGATAGAACGCTACCAAGTAATTAAATACAGTTACGCACACTTTGAAAGCCACTTGGAAAGCTTACAAGGTCGATTTTTAGTCCTGCAAAACATTTGGGTTTCATGCAAATGAAACAATTCAAGTTTGCTATAAGAGAGCTGCTTTTTAATAGAGTGTCAGATGGAAAAGTCTCTCCAGAAGAAGGTCAATATTTCCAAGCAAACAAACACCGCTGTATGCCAACTACAAGTGCTGTTATTGTGAAATGAAAGCATCAGGTAGCAACATCGGTTCAGCCACGAAGTGGTAGACCGTGCAAACTGTGTGTGGAGTGCTGAAGCGTAGAGCTGGTAATTCATCCATCCGCTGTTGCATCCCTCACTCCACTTCCAAACCAAATCTGTAAGTAACACGAACACAAGAACTGTGATTCAAGAGCGTCTTGGAATGCGTTTCCGAGGACGAGCAAACGCATACAAGCTTATGCACAATCCCAAGAGTCAGCTGCGGTGGACACCAATGGAAACATGCATGAATGGAAATGTGATGCATGAACCCGAGTTCTTGGGTGCCACACAAACACAACCTACTGCAGTGTATAATTTTAGCAGTAAAGTTTGGTGGAGGTATGAATCCAACTTAAGGAAACACTTAAAAAAAAGATCTTTATGCAGGAGTAGTGCAAGCAGATAGATAGTGTACCAGCAGAGGAGGTGCTCTCTGAACAGGAGGTTTTCGAAGATGAAGAGGGATTCTGCCCCCACTTTCTACTGCGGTGTCCTTTAACAAACGAACCCTCAGTTGCTCTAGAAAAACTGTCACTGTAACTAATGATCGTAAGGCTCTCTGGATAAGAACGTCATCCTGTAGCTGAGCCATAGAAGAGCTCTGTGAAATTGGATGCGCAGGTATCTGCACCCAGAACGCACAGATTGCCAGTCCGCCCCTGCTGAAATGTCGAAATGTTTTGGAAGACACATATATCAGGGCATGGCTCTTCTTTTTTATGGTCTGTGAGGTAAACATATTTTGAATGTGAGGCCAGGGGTGTTCTGCTTCTGCTGATTACAAATCAGATGCTGTAGTTTCTGCCACTATTTTCTGCTCTCAGTCTCTTTGCGAGGCTGTGGAGATTTAGTGGCCGCCGGTCATGTGACAGCCTGACTACGTTTGATTGGTGAAACAGAGTCAAATGTTGTTAGTGGCTACAATTGATTGGCGAAAAAGAGTCATGTGACAGAGCCTTTGGTGGAAGTCCGACAAAACAAAACAAAACAAAACAAACCACTTTTGGTGGTTCATCTGTGACAGATGAATAAAAATAAAAGCAAGTGGAATGTGTCTCACTGTCAGAGTAAAAGTAGCGTTTCTTCACAAATGTACTCAAGTAAAAATAAAACGCACAGTGCCTTAAAACTACTCTTACAAGTACAGATTATACAAAAAGTTACTTAAGTAAATGTAATGAAGTAAATGTAGCATGTTACTACCCACATCTGACCAGTGGGAATGCAGCACTTTTTTTATTATCAGTATCATGAATTGATAGCAATGAACTCTTTAAACATTTACCGTTTAAGCTGATCGAAAACAATTTTCTCCACAATTATTTCTCAAAGCACCTGGCAAATACCCAGGAGGCCCCTAAAAACATTCATAATGTCTACTGGAAAGAGCTGATTTTCTGCCCAGAGCACAAGTATGTCCCACTGAACCCAGAGATTGGAAAGTGGCACCCACCGCAGTCGTTTTCTTTTTTTTTTTTTAAACCAGGATGTCCCTTCAAGAAGAAATAGTGAAAGTTCCATTATAGACAATGACCTGAAATTGCATTAACCTGAAAAGAACTTATTTGCCCTCTACGTAGGCTGCTTCTCCTGTGGATTCGTAGATAACGAAAATAAATTATTGGCTTATTTCAGTTCCACATTCAGTGATGATAGATCATTTCAGGCTTGCAGGGGGGGTTACATTGAGGAAATCTGTGTCCTCACTTGTCCTGCTCTGTTCTAGACTGATAGATATTAAAGCTACCATTTCTTTCATTCTCTTCAGAGGCTGAGATCGTTCCATAATTTTTCATGCCTTTGCGCTGCATGTTTGTCAATACATACTTGAACGGTAGCATGTATTGCCTTTAACAGACTGTATATTTACTGAGAGTCAGTAGAGATGCCACATCCTTTAAAAGTCTGTGTTTGGAATGTGAAAGCATCTAAGAAAAGCATCTAAAAGTCGTGCTTGCTTTGCAGTTTCCTCAAACCCCTGCCGCATTGGTTATCCAGTCTACTCAATGTCAATAATATTAGGTGACAAACTGAGTGCTTATTCTTTCAGATATCAATCAGGATTTTAAAAAGCTTAGCATGTGAGCTAACTGTCATTAGCCTGCTCTCAGCCATTCACTGTGAAAGATACTTTCATTTTAGATACATTTATATTTAGACAACTAGCTTGCAGCAAAAGGCTGATAGCAAGCTAGTTTTTACTAGCACTTCTGTGTTAATGTTAGTTAACTAAACTAAATCAAACATTAAAGATACCAAAAACTGCAACCAAAAATGTTTGGGACGGTGTCACGGTACGGCCAGTGGCCGGTGAGGGCCACTGCTTTTTTGTTTTTTCATTCTGTTTCTGTTCATGTTTCAGGTCCTTTATTTTGACATTTCTGTTTGTTTGGCTTTGTGGTCACGTGCCTTGGTTGTACCTGTTTTCTGTTCATGTATCACGTGCTTATGATTTCCATCTGTTTCTGTTTCCAGAAACAGTCCTATTTAAGTCCTGTTTGTGTTCATTTTAGTCATCTGTCCATCGTCTCCTTTAGAGCACTCCATGTTGCACGGTGTGTATCCTGTTTCTCGTTTTGAGCCTAGTTCCTGGTGGCCCACATGCCAGTTTCTTTTGTTTTGGTTAATAAAGACACGTCAGCATGGATCTCTGGTCTGATGCCTCGTCAGTGCTAGCACCCCCCCCGGATGTGACAGACGGATAGTTTTATGTGTAACATTCAGTCAAAAGTGTTTGTGTGACGACTTAAATGTTTGTATTATTTTCCTCCAATAAGACAAATGTATTTAGTCAAGTGAAATTATTAAGTCAATGGGTCAGAATCATTAGAGACAAGTTTATTTGGGTTTTGTAGTGTTTTTCATACTGATTTTTCCTGCAGGTACAGTGTTTGTGATGAAGCTAGTTCTATACTGTATAATAGTTGGTATAATGATCATATAATAATCATATGCTGAGTGTTTGTGAAGAAACAGTGGTGTCTGACTGACACTGATCATTATATCTGTGCCACAGTGTGGCCTGTCTGACTTCACACTGAAAATACTGAAACAGTTGTTGATTGGTGCTGTGGTTTAATAAAAAAAAAGCGCATGCAAGTATAATGCGTCATAATTCAAAAAGTTGATGTGACTGAAAAAAATGAAAGCAGATCTGAAATCAGTATGAAAAACTGGTTTAGAAAAGTGTAATGGTTTCTGATGATTACAGAAAAACAAAATAGTTGACCTTAATGCAGAAAGTGCACTAGTTTAGAATATATATTGCCTAATTTTGCAGGTCGATGAATGGAAATGTGGTTAGGTATATGTCTATGTGAAAATGCATTATTTTAGGATAAAAAGTAAAGCCTGGCCATTTCCAGCCCTAAGGGTACTGATGAATTATTATAGTATTGTGTTTACCTGCAGGGGTAATTCATGAATACTAATTAGAATTCATAAATTCTTAAAGCAGTCTGAAAGTGACACAGCCACAATTTCCACATGGAAATTCCCAAAGTGGTGGGTTTTTTTGCCTGTTAATGTTAAAATGTAGTTGAGATGGTTTGACTTACTCATTGAGTTCACTGATGCTAATACGACTGACTTTATTTTTACCTTACCACTGTGAAGTTCAACACACACCAGTCCCAATTTATTGTGGAGTGCTGGTCATGCTTTTTTTTTTGTTATAAAATGTTCTCTCTGTCCCTTTTCCTTATAATAAAGCCATGGCTCTAGGCTTGACAGTTACTCTGGTGTTACTGATTTGATTTGGAACATATTGATTGCATTTCTTGCTTTTTTAGACAGAACTTTGCTTCAAGGATAGCCTGAGGGCTTCTCAGAACAGGGCCTCTGAATATTAGACTGCATTCGAAGGCGGCTAAACCCCTTTTTTTTCATAAGACTGAAGGGTTGCATTCATGAGGCTACAGGACAAACTTTTCATCACATAAACACAAAAGAAGCCTTGAAGAAAAGAGACACTTATGAGGACATAAGCCTTTATAAACGTGTATGTAGGTTTATGTTCGTTGTCATGCATGTATAATGTAGCCTTATGAGTTATGAAGTCTTACTTATTTTTCTGGATTATTTGGACCTGTTGTTGATGGCGTTCCCTGTGTTTTCCAGGTCAGGTGTGCTTACGTGACCGTCTGACATTTCGCTTCTGCCAGACCCTCCAGTGGCTCGGCCGATGTGACCAGGCCGCCGTCCGCTCTCAGTGCTGCAAAACCTGCGAGCAGCATCACCGCGGCAATGACCGGGCTACACGCCGCTGAATGGAAAGGGCATTGGACGAGTGACTGTGTAAAGCCAGGGAATTCATTCCTCTCTTTTACAAACTTATAAACACACATACACACACACACACACACACACACAGTGTAGACACAAATCCAAGTCAATCTAGGGCAAGCTTTCTCTACCGACATGTTGTTACCTTTGGCCTATACAATCCTACAGAGGCTTGAAGGACCCCTCCCTCCCTATTGTTACTCTGACATACACAAGTGGTACATGCGCTACATCGAACAGGGAGGAATTTTAAAAGCCACCTCATTATTGACTCAAGAAAGCTTTTTTTATTTACTGAGTGCGGATTTGTCCGCAGCACACCAAAGCATCGATCTCGCCCTCTACAATAATCAATCTAGCGGCAGTTTGAGAGCCTTCTTGAACCTCTGTGGCTTGGTTGGAATGAAAAACGAAAAGAAAAGAAACTTTGCTATGTCGCTGTATAACTGTGCCAACTTTTTGTATTGCCTTCTGTACTTTCTCACATTTAAAACTGACAACATGTCTCTGTACACTCCCAGTTTTTGCAGAAGCACACGTGTAAAGATTTGACTAGCATTTTAGACGAGCATGCAGTTCGACGTTAATCCTAAGACGAGCTGGAAGCTCAAACCATGCTTTCTTGCCAGTCAGAGCTGTTATCTAACTACGATACAAGCCTAAAGGACGTCTAAGGAAATGGTGCTGCAGAAATAATCTGGTGCTACCAGCAGTGTGGTGCCCCTAACTCGGTCAGGGGTTGGTGGGCCGGTGCCTTTGTCTACTTGAATTCTGTTCACAGACTGTTGATAGGATTGGATTTTAAGCATTTGTTAAGAAGCTTTTGGACTTGTATGTGTCACTATAAGAACATGTTTATATTATTACAGCTTGTCTGACAGTATGTACACTCTTAAAGTTAAAGGTACCAGAAAGGGTTCCTTGAAGCAAGGACCACTTTTAGCGCCAGAAAGAAACTTTCAGGTCATTTTTCACATTTGCTTTTTCTTCTGCATACCGGTTTAGCTTTTTCTCTTTAGTTTGGTTCATTTTGAATTTTTGTTGTTGTTCATTTTAACCTCCCATGACCAAATGCCACTGAACAAATCAGTTGTGGTCCACCAAAAACCACAGTTCTTCAGATTTAGCTTGCAAACAGAGGTTTAGTTTGCAGCTTTTAGGAAACCTGTTTTATGATAATCATGATAAATAAGCGAATTAAACATCAAACCATGCTTTTATTCTAGCAGCATGTCACCTCTGTAGCATCCAAATAATTTGCCTGTTTTAACACGTGTCTCCTAACAGGCGCTCATGTCGTTCTCGCTGCATAAGTTGCGGCTAATAATAGTAGTAGGCAAGCAAATGAATAATAGTGAAGAAGCTCAGTTGAATTTAGCACACAGGCCATGGAAAGTGTTTTGGCCGAGTATCAGCCATGTGCAAACCACCCAATCATACAAAAGGATGATTTTATTTAACTGTGATAAATGTAGGTTTGAAGCTTCTTTATTTTAATACCAAAAGGAGAAGGCATTATAAACTAAAATATAAAATGATATATTGTCATATATATTTTATAGACAATCTTTATTTTTGATGTAATGCGACACAAGTCACTGTCCATTTGTAGTCATTAAAAAATAACAAATACATTTAGGGAACCCCTGGCTATATGTCCACTTGTCTTTATAGAACCATTTCTGTTAAAAAACTCTGTTTTTAAAACCATTAAACCTCAATATAACATAAGACTCAATATGAGTTACAAGTTATACATAGAACTGTTTTACCAAATGAGAACCCTTTGTGGAGTCTTTATTTTTAAGAGTGTACACAATTTCATATGCCATACTCCATCAGACTGCTGCAGGAAAATACTTTTAACTGTTACATTGAACTCATTTGATTTTGCTTTTGACCGTAAATTTGTGTCATTTGCAGTCTTCAGGTAAGGTGTTTATCCCATGTTAGTTTATTTTGCATTATTATTTATACGTTGGATTGTAGCGTAGTTTTGTATAGTGTGTGTTCCAAGTTATAATGCATAATGTAGCAGAAGTGTTTGCTTCCCCACATCACCATCCACTTTATTAGCGACACCTGCCTTGTATGTCCACTCTGTGAGATGGACACATTGACGGATGGACTTTAGACCAGGCGTGTCAGACTCCGGTGCTGGAGGGCCGGTGTCCAGCACGTTTTGGTGATTTCCCTGCTCAGAAATACCTGGTTCACCTCCACAGTTAATTGTCAGGTTTAGTGACAAGCGGAGGAGAACCATCAAACTGTGCTGGACACCGGCCCTCCAGGACTGGAGCCTGACACCCTCTGCTTTATACAGATGAAAGTTTAGCCTGAGAAAAAAGCATGAATCAGACGGATTAAATCATAACTCCTATCCTTAAAGCAGAAAAGTAATCAAACATTTCTCTGCTAGAAAGCTTTGCTGGTCTTCTGCAACTCCCAGCATCATTGGGTTTGATACAGTTTCTGAAAGTCTTTCTTTACAGAACACCCTTTAATCTGATGGCCTGAAAGAAACAGTGCATGTAATTAAGCTGAAGTTACCTGCTACCCAGAGTGCCAGTTATTGCCAGTAGTTTTCTTTTCTTTTTAACACAGCTGTGCTTTAGTTCTGTCTGAAGTTCTGTTTTACTAATGAAAGGCTCACTGTTTGAAACCTGGTCAAACCTGCCACATTTACTTGTGTGGACCGCCATGCCTGCAGCTAATGAAACTAAATTAAAATGATCAAACTTGCACAAACCTTTGCTGGCCACTGTGTGAGGTGCATCTGTGTAGGTGTACAATTACAGACTGTAATCAGCAGTCACATTTATTTCTCAATCCTGTTCTTCACTGAGCAGTTTCTGGTCTCAAGATTGGGACTCAGAGTGGTGGACCACTCTCAACAGAAAATATCAGTAGCAAAATTGCTAAAACAGCATTAAAACTGTGGCTGTGGGGTTCAGAAGCTGACCACTGAGCAGGGGTCACCAGTCCTATCCACAAAAGGCCGGTATTGAAGTCAAACAGGTTCCACTTTTTTTTAAGTGGTTGGCCTCAAACAACATATTTGCTAGATGTTGTAAAGATGAAGTCGAATTCACAAGATGGCATCTAGATTTGCTTCTTTTTGCATCTCGATGACCTGTATCTACCGCATCATTAAACTGTGCACCAACAAGGTGGAGCTACAAGGAAGGTGTTTCCAATAAAGTGGCCAATTACGGCAGATTAAACCTGCTTTCTTATTCACGCCCATGTCTTGGCTTAAGTAAATAACACACAAGCAAAACGTGAATGTGTTATAGATGTTTTAATACAGGTGTTTCAGGCTAAAACATCTCAGTACTTTCACATTTCTACATTCCACCAAACAACGTGGCACTGCGTTGAGAGCCGTTAATAATTACGACCCTTAAGTGGTATTTTTAGTGTCTTTAAATTTTCATGTGTCATTTTCCAGCACTCAAGTTTAGAGTGACCTTTCAGCTCTTTTGACGTCCTTATCAGCTTCATGCTGAGATCCCTCAACGAGAGGAGACTTCGGCACAAAGCAGCACTTGGACACTAATGACGCTCTCTTCATTCCCCTGTTAGTCCTGCGGTTTCTAGAGGCGGCCTATCTGCTGACGAATACGAGGTAATGAAAGTGAAAGAATAAACTTGCTTGTTTGTGAAGGCCTGGTTTGTCAGTCTGCACTGAGATACATCTTGGGACCAACTGAATATATACTATTGGGACTGGGATTTCAACCCACTGAACTCTTTCTTGGGTAGCTAAATGTGATTATGCAACATTCATACATGTCCAGTAAATGAGTATTTGACCATTTCATGTCTCACCAAGATTTGTTCTGTTATTTTGGTACAGATTACATTGTATTCTGACTGTTTCAGCATCTTCTACTGTTTTAGTAGGAGCAGAAACTCATGGTTGTCCTATTGTGTATTTTTGATTACATATTTTCTCAAAAACAAACTGCTGTGATGCCATTTATTCTCAGATCATTCACATAACGCACTGAAAAAAATGGTAGGATTTATTTGCATCAAGATTTAAATACACATTATATGTCCAGAAGTATCCAGACAACCATTCTAATGACTGAGCTCTGCTTTAATGTGCCCCCATTGCTGACACTGGCATTCAGTTGCACACTTGCAGCTGTAATCTCTTTAGAAAAGCATTGGCCAATAGAGTTAGACAACCTAGCACAGCTGCACAGGGGTCTAGAGTCACCATATCTAATGATAAGTGTCAGTTAGAGAGATGTAAAGCTGCCACCATTGGGCTATGGAGCATTCAAACTGCTTTCTCTGGAGTAATGAAGCTCCATCTCGGGGATAAGCAGTAGCGGTGTCAGGATTATATCATCCATTCTCAATACCTGACCTCCCTAATGCTCTCACAAGGGCTGGCTAAATGCAATCAAATCCTTACAGTAGTGTTTCAACACTAGTGTACAGCCCCAGAAGAGTAGAGGTTGCTACTGCAGCAAAAAGTGGGGAAGATTACTATTAACTACCTTGATATCAGAATGAAAGCTGGATGAGCAGTTGTCCACAAACTTTTGGACACATAGTGGGCCAAAACAACATAAAATTCACTCACTCATACACATTTAGCAGGATAAACACATACATTTTGTACCAGCTGTGCTGAGATTCAGGACACTAGAGTGTCTAAGAATGTGTTGATGGCCCAAAAGGGAGGCAAAGGCCTCACAATTATGCTTCGTTTAAAATGTCTTACAATACTTTTCCTATAGTTTTAAAGTTCATCCAAGACAATTTAATACAAATTGATGTTTTTCATGTTATTCATTACTTATTGTCTTCCGTTAAATGTTATTTTTAAATGTATTATAAAGATTTATTACAACTATTCATCAATACTTTAGAAATGGCTCAGGAATCTGAACTCAATTTCTGTTCGAGGTATGAAAGTTGACATTTTCAATTTCAGGAATCATCTAGAAAAACAGGTGCATACCATGGTTAAGTTCAACTATTTTAAAGTGAGAGTGTGTGGTACTATTAGGTCTGCACAATCATGAAATTTTAAACATTTTAAAGATTAATTGCCACATAAATAGAGATTAATTATTTAATTGTCACTTTTTGTTCATTTTTCACCACTGTTACAGTCATAGTCGGCGCACCATATGGTGGAACAAGGTAGTCGTGGATTGCGTAATACATAAAAAAATAAATCTTAGTGAATATGTGTCTTGCTTTCATCATTTATTTGCCTCAACCCAAAACCAAATTCCCATTGTACGATCTGATGACTGTGATGTAATTGTGATGAACCTAAATGATTGAAGTTAGGAGATTCTGGGCTACAAAATCAAACTGGTGATTCGTTGAAGCGACTCTTGTAGATGTAATGTTGAAATTCGAAATGTTTATTTACCTTTGCAATGTTTATAAACTGTGAAATTGGAACATCTCCTGTTTTAGGTCAAAACTGTTGGGAAAAATCAGGCACTTGGAAAAAAATACTCATCTTAGAGAATCAGCGGGAATATCCCCTATATACCAGACACGGATTTGTACATCCCCGATATTGGCTCTGGCTCAGCTTTGAAGCTTGTTGCTTAACAACAGGCACAATATGAAAGTGTTATATAAGACCTATTGCATAGCAGGGATGGATCCTTACTGGTGTGAGCAGCAGGTTTTTAGTTACAGGGGGGAACGGGAGTGATTTGTTCCAAAGTCTTGCCGTGCACTTCAAGGCTTCCCCCATATATCAGCAATATGAGGCATGCATACTGTAGGTTGTAATGCTACACACTCTTTCATCTGCCTCATAACACGCCGTACACAACAACAGCGTTCCCTCAAAGAGAATTTCAGATGTGATGTTTCTTAGGAGGTGCCATAGTGTGAGCTGCAAAGCACTAGATTAAAAATATTTCAGCATCCGCTTATCCGATTTGATGAAGAAAATTCACAAAAAGAAGGAAAGTATTTCAACTCTTAGATTAGTTTTCTTTAAAGGGTTCTTCTTTGTGAAATATTTCTGAAATTCTAAGTATTTTGTAAACTTTGTTTAAATTCCTATAGCATGTTAGTTACTCCCCAGTCCATAGAAGAAAACCGGCCAGCAAAAACATCTCATTTTGAGTTAGCAAGGCAGTTTCATCATAGTGTTTCAGTCGGGTCTGTTTTCTGCATAAGCGGTGAAACAGAGCAACCAGTCAGAAAAGAGACCATTGGCTCTCTGGAACTCTCTGACCACTTACAAGAGGGGTCAAAGTTGGCTGCACTTCCTATTTAGACTCCCAATCTTTTAGAGTCTGCAGCACCATGTTGCGAATGTTCTATGAGTCTGTTGTGGCCAGTGGCATTTTGTATGCTAGGGTGATTGCATGAAAGTGCCGGACATGAAGAGACAAATTGATCAGGGAACTGGCTCTGTGTGTGGGGGTGGGGGGGGCACTTTAAGCTGGTCACAGACTGACCAGCTTAAAGTGCTCCACTGAACACCACAGGAAATCCCACCGCCATCAGACTCTATAACTCCTCCCTCAGTCACACACACACACCCCCACCCATCAGACTCTATAACTCCTCCCCCTGTCACACACACACACACACACACACACACACACCCCCACC
>JBBPDC010046901.1:0-11559 GCA_037974485.1 Hemigrammopetersius urotaenia
TGGAGGAAGGTCTGGCTTCTCCCTAATCAATACCTGGTTACAAATAAGATTAAGGAAATTCATTTCAAACTTATTCATAGATTTTATCCAGCTAAATGCTTCATTAAACAAAGATTTAAAAAGGACATTGACGTTCCCTGTGACTTTTGTAAGGAACACCCGAAATCTGTCGTACATTTGTTATGGCATTGCCCAGCTGTCAAAAATTTTTGGCAAAACCTCTGTACTTTTATTTCTGATCATATTGTCAAAAACTTTACTTTATTATGGAAAAATTTATTGTTTGGTCTCACAGAAAATAACACTTTAAAAAAATATCAGGTGTACTTAATTAATCTGTTTATTTTAATGGCAAAATTCCACATACATAAAAGTAAATTTATGGGTAAGAAGCCATGCTTTATAATGCTTTAGGATTTTTTATATAAGTGTCCCCCCCCCCTAGCGTTACTCTTATTCTATGTCCTATGTTGAACTGTATGTATTTTTCCTATGAAAATAAACCAAAAAAAACCCTCAGAACTCAAAAAAAAATAAAAGAGAAGAAGTCCCGTCATGTAGCCAATCAGATACTTAGCTTGAAATCCGCCCAGCTGTCGTTTTAGCCAATCAGAAACTCAAATGAAGCCCGCCTACTCCGCTTGAAATCCACCCAGTGTTTGTTTTAGCCAATCAGAAGAACGCTTTGAAACCGCCCACTGTAATACACTTCCATTGCTTGAAATCCGCCCACTCGGGTCTGTGTTCTGCAGAGACTCTCAACTCTCTTACTGACGGAGGACCAGCACCAACCGAACCAGCTCGGTGTCACTCACTGGTCATCATGGGGACTCACGGTCAGTTCAGCTGAATGTACCGTCCAGTAGTGACCTGAGGTTTTATTGGTTTTAAACTTCTGACCGTGCAGTTTTCTTGAAGAGGATTTCACAAATCAGCATCTCTCCATGAGAGCGCTGTAGTTTAAAGTTCGGTCTGTCCGGCTGGAGAAGTGGGGAGACTTGTGTCGGACAGTTCTCAGTTTGGGCTTAAACTATTCGGAACAAAGATTCCTTTTTGAAATCCTCTTTAGATCTTTTTTCCTTGAATAATGTGTTGGGCAGCCTTTTTTCTGAGTGAACGCTGTCCATGTTCTACACAGGATGAGGGAACTGGGTTCTGTAGTGCAGATTAAAGCCTTTCTCCTGCTGGTGTCCTTTAGTTTACAGGTACAGCTGCTCTCCTGGAGAACCCTCCTGTTCCACCAGTGGAGGACAGGCTGAGGTAAACGGTCTCCTGATAAAGGAACTCTGAGTCTACGGTCTTATACTCCTGTGATCTTCATGCTGAGGCTCTGCTTCTAACCCCCAGAGATCGCGGATATCGCGAGTTCTTCCGTGCACAGTGTCTCAGCTCCATTCCGCCTCGGAGCAGAAGGAGACCTTCTTCATTGATGGGATGGAGATAAACCAGGTGAGCTACATGAATGAGACTTCCTTTAACACCACGATGGAAGAACAGACACTAGAAAGCTTCATCAGGAGTCAAACACACAATTATGTACTTTAAATCCACTTTATGCGTTTCTAATAACGACCTCGTGTTTATTTGGGTGTTGTTTAGTGTTGAAATCTGCTGTATGGGGCGCAGCTGCCACCGTTTCACGGTTCTACAGTCCCCACGGTTAAACCTGATTGGTTAGGAAGTGTCTCACCTGTCCTGTGTGTTTACAGATCAGCCGTTTCACAGAGAGCTGTATCAATCCGCCGAGCGCCTGGTACAAACAGCCTAGTCCGCGCTGAGTGAATCCTTTCTGATCCAGCGCATGAAACTGAAAGCGTAAACCTGACAAAGCATTAATATATTTCACAATTCAATTCACATTATTTTGTAATTGTGAATAGTTTAAAGGGTGAGGCTGAACCAGCTTTACTGAGCTAGTCAAAGAGAAGTGACCCGAACTTACTTAAGTCAGCTCGAGAAACATCTTTTAGACTAGTTCAGTAAAGTCCACTGTTTCCGCTGCTTCAGTAGTATGAAGAACGGCGTCAGATGCTTATTTGAGCAAAACCATCACATATTAAAGTCCTGTTAAAACATAAAATCTGTATTTTCTGTGTTGAAAGGGAAATCTAGTGATTTCAGGATTAAAATGAATTTTCTGTTTCAGGAGATCAAGTAATGTAATCTAAGAAGAATCGAAGTAAATCTGAAAGGCCTTTATTTATTAATTAAAAAATTATTTGTAACAGAACTGAAATATTTGGACAAGATTTTATATATGGTTTTTATTAGACGCTTGGTCAGTTTGAATGCAGTTTTAGGAAACATGTTCGCGTATTTTATGCACAATGTGCTTATTTTTTATAGTTTAGACGTCGGCTTTCTGTTGCTGACTGTGGCAGAGCAGTAATGTTTATAAATTAGCGCTGGAAGGTATTGACCAACATTTATAGGAATATTTTACAAATATGTATTTAATGGTATTTAAGTAATGAACCATTTCCTCATCGTGTACTGAGTAAGATCAGGCAGAAAGGAACCTTTATTTTATGGACTTCTCTGCTGCCCAGTAAACGAGAGAGTGCAGTTCTCTCAGGTCCTGGATGAAGAACTCCTCCTCAGTTCTGGAGCCGTGGACAGGAATGTTAACGTGGATGTAATGTTATTACTCAGGAGTCTCAAACCTGTCCAGAAAGGGCCGCTCTGGGTGCAGGTTTTCGTTCCAACCAAGCAGGAGGCACACCTGATCCCACCTCTGTAATCAGTTGGTCTTGGTTTTCAGTTACTCAAGTCTGGCTTCTTCTTGGTTGGAATGAAAACCTGCACACACAACGGCCCTTTCTGGACAGGTTTGAGACACCTGTTCTAACTGAAACGCCGTTAAAACCATCGAGACCAACCCCAACATTAAAACCACTGAGGTGAGCAACTGCATATTAGTACAGTTGTGCCTGTTAGGGATGGGGCTTTATTGTAGGAGCAGAAAAATGGTTGTTAGTGTAAGAATCCGAGTGCAGATCTGATGGAGGTCTTATGGAGCGTTCCCAGTGTAATGTGATTAGTACCGGCCCAAAAAAGGACAACAGAGTTGGTGTCTGCAGAGCGGGGGCTGGTCTGTCTGGTCCAGGCCTACAGAAGAAACTGCTGAAAAGGTTCATGCAGGTTATGATTCTCCCCTCGCGCTGTGTGTGTGTGACCGGATTCTCTTTCATTACTGCCAGCTTAGCTCTGTTTTTTTTTAACACACGCATTTTCTGAGAAATCCCGCCTCTTTTGGCTGCGATTGGCTAATATGGCAACTTCTGAAAAAAATGTATAAAGGGCCGGATCCGGGCCGCTAGTTGAACCGGCCTGCCTTAGATTATGTGGAGTACGTTCCTCGATGGGTTGGAGCTGTTTGGTTTCGTCTTAATGTTACTGATCTTTGGTTTATCTTCGCATAACATTCCACCCTAATCGTACAGGTGGTGCTGGTGGGAGTTGTTAGAAGAACGAAGCCGGCGCTGGAGTACGTTGTGTACTCTCTGGATGACATGACTGGACCTTTTCTAGATGTTAAACAGTGGATGGATCTTGAGGTACAGAAGACGGTACAGTATAGATGATATAACAGAGACTGGATCTACTGTCTCACCACTGCCTGTGTTTGCTTTTCCTTTAGGACGCCGATACGAGTTCCTGTGTTATTCCTCCTGGCTCCTACATCAGAGTTGTGGGCAGCTTTCCCTCCTTTCAGGTGTGTTTGAAAGCCCTGTGGAAGGCTGTGTTTGCGCATTAGAACATGTGTGTGATCAGTTGCTCTAGACAGTTGTGTTCTTTATCAGAATCACAGGTTGATGGTGGCGTTTAGCGTTCGCCGCGTGAAGGACCTGAATGAGATCACCTCCCACATGCTAGAGGTGGTTCAGGCCCATCTGCTCAGTGACCGCAGCTCCTGCACTGTGGTGAGTGTGAACTGCTGCTCTGTGGCCGTTTATATCTTCACTGTTACTGTCCTGGTCTGACTGGTCCGAACTGACCTATGATCATTAAAACCTGGACCTTATATCGGCCAGACTGCTCCATTAGAGACTATTCCATTACCGTTGAATTGGAAACACTTTTATTGGGCCGGCGCCAAACAGCACCCAGTGCCCTTTTGGTGAGGAACAGGTGGATTTGGAGAACAGCAGATGTTGAGGGTTCTAGCTTATGTGTTTGGAAAAGACTTGGTTTGCACAGTATTGCGAGCTCTGTACTTTATTTTACCTATGGATTATAACCATAATCCAGCTCAAGTGTGATTTTCATGAAACGGAAGCATTTTACTTCTCTTAGTGTCTTCTCCATCATGTTGAAGAGGCAGCTGAATAGGGCTGGGCGATTAATTGAAAAGTAATCGATATCCACATTCAGAACCTATAATCGATCAAATTTTTCCAGGTCGATTATTTCGATTACTTTCCCTTTAAAAACACTACCGCGTGTGGAGTCACGTGACCCCGCTCCGTTATGTTACATTATTCTGCCGACGTGTCGCGCATGGAGAGCTTAAACACTGAGACAACTGAGCAACTTGTCAGTGAACTATGAGGGGAAAAAATAAATAAATAAATAAAACAATCGCTCATTAATCGTAATCGAGTTAAAATGTTCAATTAATCGAGATTTTGATTTTAGGCTAAATCCAGCTGAACACCTCCACTCTGATTTGGTTCTTGTTGATATCTTGAGGAATTTTGGGCGAGAAGCCCCTGCAGAGCCAGTGTTGGTGCTGTCCTCGCTAAAGGGCACTGAGTGCATCTCTCAACCCTAAAATGAGAAGCAGGACCCCTCGCAATCTCACTGACCTGCATTGAAACTGTAATTTTTCTTGTCTACTGAAATAAAATAAACAAAGCACAACCATCGTCACAAACCTGCAAAAATGTCCGAAGTTTAGTTCACTGATAGCAGGCCTTTGAAAGGTCCTGTTTGGTGACTAATGGCTATGCTGGGAATTGAGTCCGGCTCATGTTAATTTGACTTGGTGTAAGTCCAAGTTTGACTTTCTACTACTGTTGGTAAAGATGATCGGTTTAATTGAGCAGTAGTTAGTAGCGATGAACTTAACCTGGCTTTCAGTTTTACATCTGTGACTTTTGTTCTAGGAGAAGAACAAGGCTGTGACCTCGTCTATCATTAACGTGCCGCATGCAAGCCAATCAACATCGGATGGTTTCACCGCCAATCAGAGCCGGGTAGGTGAACATCCACCGGAGGCACGTTCAGCCGTTTGGCTCAGTTACAGTGATTAAACAGGTTAAACACGGTTATTACAGTCAGTCAAGACGCGTTAACACCTACATGCTGCTCCTTTAGCAAATCGGTTCGTGTTCCCAGTCCGAGCCCAAACAGCCAGGCTGTCCGAACTCCCGCCCATCTTAAATACACCTGCTGGAGCAAATAAGAAACCACATAAGCAGACAATTCAAAAGGAAAATAAAAAAGAAAGAAATGAAAGGTAGAAATAAGGATGTGAAAGGAGCCAAAAGACATGAATAAACAAATGATTGTGTAGTTTGTATTACAGAGTGATATGAACATTTGTGTGGGGGGTTTCAAGAAGTCCACTGTGGTCAGTAAGTGCCACACCAGTGGGGGGGTGGGCATTTAAGGTTCTATTACTTGCTACCTACATCAGTCTTATATCCTCAGTACTGAAAGCAGCGCAGCTTCTCTGGCTGACGGACCACGGTTTGGTAAAAGTGGAAGCTATTTTGGCCAGAATGAGTGGAGAGAGTGATGAGGAACATCAGGCTGAATTATGGCATTAAGGTCGCTGGGTCCAGATCCAGAATCACTCTGTAGGTGAGAGTTTGTGACTGAACCTAATTCAGACCTCAGTGTAGGTCAGTCAGCAGTGGGGTGACCTATGACCTGCTGGTTTGGCTGATGACCGCCGGAGCTGCTCTGAAGCTGCTGTGAGGGTCTTAACGTGCAGGCTGCAAGACCCACTGGGAGGTGCTGCAGGGGGTGAGGGATAACCAGGGCCTGTCCCAGGAGGTGGGAGGCAGACTGGGTCAGGTATGGCTTGGTTTTCCTGCTGTGCTATGAAGCGACGAGGCCGATGCAGTGGGCTCAGACAGGGACAGCTGGTCCTCGATCATGCAGGTTTCTCACCACCTTGGATGTTGTGAGGAGTGCAGAAGTGATTTTAATAATCCAGCAGGAGCGTGATGGCAGACAGTAACTGTGCAGTGCTGTGTCTGTAGGTGTATAACCTGATTAAAAACTGCGCGCTTCCTGAGGGCCTCAGTGTACGGAGCCTGAGGGCCGCGCTCAGATCCCTGTCTCTGTACGACATCGGGTAAGTTTTACTTTCACTTCTGTTTATACAAATCAAGTCTCTCAAAACTCATTCAGTGCGATTTGATGTCTCACCTCAGGTTTTTATTATTGTATTAAAGTTGGAATGTATTATTTGATGAATGTCGACATTGTCTGATATTGAACACCTGCTTGTCTTTTTTCTTTTTACTGTCCCTGTTTTCTAGGACCTGCTTGAAGTTTCTTGTAAATGAAGGACACATTTATTCAACGGTCGATGACGACCACTTTAAGTCGACTTATTTCTAAACACTTTGTGGGAAGCAGCTGGGTCTCTTTGATTTCTATACAGTGTTGTGGTTGATCTATAAAGAGAAATAAAAAATAAACCTGTACTCTTTTGTTTATAGTGTGTAAAAGTTTACACCTCCTGGTCAAACTACATTTGATTTTCAGATTACTTTAAAATATTTTACTTTAAAGCACATTTACTGTTTATTTGCTTAATTTGACATTACAAGTGCCTGTGTAGGCCTGTACTTATCTTCACTTTTACAGTTAATGTGGAATTTGACTGGATCCTCCAAACTTTTGCACACTACAGAATAGTGTTTGCACTAATTACAGAAAATGTGATTTATGTTGTTTTGCTTTGTTATTTTCAGATGTTTGAGATCACTTTGGTCATGTTTAAGTCACTTTTCTGCATTTATAGACTTGTTTTTCAGCCCCAGCTGTTTTGTGGCCCTCCGAAGTGGGAGATGATGCTGTGGGCTCCACAGATATGAATGGTTTGCACAAGCGTTAAAAGGGTTAAAGGGTGTGTTCAGAGCAGGAGAACATATGGACTAGGGGTGGAAAGCATTTGCTTTATTTGTTTATTTAGATGTCTTGGAAAAGCCTAGTGTTCTTCAAGGCCCATGTGCTCCTCAGGTGCTGTATTCCTTTTTTTGTAATTAATAAAATGTGTATATTTGCAGTGTTCTGTGAGATTTTTTTAAGGAACAACCGGCCCTGCCGGTTCCCGTAGTTCTGTTTTAGCCCAGGGTTTCCTCAGCATGAAATAAGGCCAAAATCATTACCTCCAATACATTTTAAGATGTGCATGTTATAATACAGCTTTTGTCAAACTCTGGTTGTACAGTGTAGAAAAACTTCGCCTTTCAGCTGTGATCCAGTGTGGACATCAGGAAAAATACCGGTTCTCCAGTTCGACACGGGTATTTTCATCTGGCCCTAATTAGTTCCTCGTTTGGGGACTTCCCAGTGGCCACTGTCTGTATAAACCGCCGCTGATCCAAACGCTCTCGGTATAAACCGCCGCAGAGCCAGACGCTCTCGGTATAAACCGCCGCAGAAACGGACACTCTGTATAAAACGCCGCAGATCCACACGCTCTCGGTATAAACCGCCGCAGATCCGGACGCTCTCAGTTCACACTGCGTGTCGTGCTGCCGTGTGTTCACATACGACAAATGGACGCTTTACACTTTATAAAGCAGCCGCGTGCTTCTGTGGAGCTTTGTGTGTAAACTGACAGATTTCCAAGTACATGAACTGCTCCCTACCTGGCAGTCACCCTTCGATCATCAGGCTGGTTTAGCTTCTTATTCACCAGATTCATGGTCCGCTTTCCTCTCCACATTTAACAGGGCATTAGAACACAAGTGCTGGTCTCTTTATGGTGGAGCGGACGGTTTGAATAATGCCGAGTTCCTTCCTCAGTGTAAATCCGGTCTGTGGCTTTGTTTTTTTCTGTCACTTATTAGGGGGCTAACAAATACTCTGCTTGGCACTAGGGCAGGAAAACCAGACCCTGGGCTTCATTAGGACACGCTTAAAGGAGACAAGTTTATAGAGGTGAGGCTATTGGTTGTGTGCTCTATTAAAACTCGGGCTAGTGATTCATAGTACACTCAAATATCCAAATGTGTGAGTTCAACTGTCTTACAGTCGCCCCCTGTTGACTCTAGTGTTCAACTCTGCACACATCAGATGTATTTTCCATAGAAAAGCACTGGCAGTAGAATGGGATGCTCTGGAGCTCCAGCACACAAGGCTGAAGGGGTGTGAAGGCCCTGCAGTGGGACCAGCTCTCTGCAGTGATGGAGCTGCACCCAGTACAGTTGGAATGAGTTGGAGTGGAACCGTCCTCAGTAATTCTTTAGTGGCTAAAATCTAGTTAAAACCTTCCTGCAGGACTATAGACGGTTTCTGCAGAAACAAGGGAACAAACTGTCAGTGCTAATCGTGTTAGAAAGAAATACACACACCCTGTTTCAGACTCCATACCCTGCTATGCACTCCTACACTGCTATAGGTTCGAATAAAGCACGTATGACACTGTCCATGACCACAGTGTGAGCAGCGGTTTCAGCTCGTGTTTGAATTGTTGTGCAGTAAGGATTTGGTACAGAGCACTTATCTGCGAAGCTTGTTTGTGGCCATCATGTGGAAATTAGTTCTGACCACATTAACACATTACAGGCCTGCATTACAACACACTTTTAGAATCACGCTTGAATTGACCTGAGCTGTTAAAATAACACATTATAAACAATAAACCCCAAAAAACAAACAGAGAGTTCACAGGCTCTGCTACAGCAAATAGACGAAAAACAGGCCACAGACTCTGGAGGTATGTTGATTTAGCCGTAACCCTCTTACACACACACACACACACACACACACCATCTTTCTCTTTCTACAGTAATGACATCAGCCAGCCACTTGGCCTGCAATGCTGAAGGAACTTGAGCTTAATAAACTACCGAAGCTGTGGAACCATCAGGAGTAACCTGGTGGATTCAGGAGAACACACAGAGGGTCTGAACCCTCTGTGGTGCTGGTTTGTAGTGTCAGCTCTGGAACTTGTGATGTTTCACTCCAGAACCTGAATGAGTTCAACACGGCACACATCAAACACATCTGCACCCTCAACTGAGGAGGGCAGCCTGGATATCCAGAGACTGAATAGGAGGAGGAGAAGCTCTCTGTCCTTCAGCCAGGAGGAGGAGGGTATTAACCCCGGGATGTTATACACACACTAGGACACCCTGTCGGTTCCAGGTTAGTCTCCCTCTGTCTACTCATCAGTGTTCTGGTTCCAGTATTCTGGTTCCAGTGCTCTTGTTCCAGTGCTCTAGTTCCAGTGCTTTGGTTCCAGTGTTTTGACTGCGGTGCTGTTCTGTGTGTTCTCAGAGGATATTGATCCATCAGTCGGACGCTTCAGAAACCTGGTGCAGACAGCACTCATTCCAATCAAGGTAAACATAAAACGCCTGATCAGAAAACATAATATACAGTAATTCCCCGCTTTTCACGCGGCTTACGTTCCAAACGCACCCACGTATAGTGAAAAACCGCATGGTTTTTTAAAAAATGCTTATTTTTATAGTGTAAACCCTAAATCTGCCCCCAAATCTGCTCCCAGAACACTTTAATTTCATTTTAAACTCAGTTTAATGCATTACCCTTAAAGAAAATGTAAAGGTAAACCTGTATTCGCCTCTTTTAATTTAAACTCCGCAGAGATATGCAACTCGGAAGGTAGTGGGACAAGAGTATTGGGACAACACGGCGAGGTTAATGGTTTTCAGGGAATAACCCCTGATCGTCTCGGGCTAAAAATACAAATGAGGGCTTGTTGGAAAGGTCTCCTGGAGATCTACCGAACTGTGAAGATTAAAGTGTATGAGTGCTTTCACCGCTGATATATGCAACTCGGAAGGTCGTGAGGTTTGATAAATTGGAACAGGCAACAGATCTAACTAGCTGTGACTCTCTTTGTAGAGAAAGTTGGTCAGTGTTTAAGTGAATGTGATCATTCGGTCATACGTGAACACACCACTGCACACAGTATGAACAGCACGAAATTCACCCTCTGTAATTAACCCATTCACCAAGTGAAGCAGGGGCAGCCATGAACACAACGCCCAGGGAGCAGTGTGTGGGACGGTACCTTGCTCAGGGTACCTCAGCTGTGCCTAGTGGTCTTGGGAATCGAACCTGGACTTTCTGATCACAGGGCGAATGCTCTAACCACTAGGCTACCAGCTGCCTAGTGAAAATATTTCTTGAAACATGAAAATATCAATGATGATATTTTCATGTCAATCTCTTATTTTGCCTGTTAGTATTTACTAGTGCGAGTGAACTGAGGCCAACTCAGACCCCCACCAGCTAGGGGGCAGGAGGCCAGGGAGCGGGAGCCCAGGCAGGCTCCGCGATGCTCACAGATGCTTTTTTTTAACCTTTTAGCATGTCTGTCTTCTGATGTCTTTTTTTATAATTTTAAAATGATTTAAGAATAGTTTGTCCCGATGTAAAGTGGCAGTTGAGAGCCTGCTGGGATTCAGGCCTCGTAGCTTGCATGAGGGGGGTTATGCTATTTTGATTAGTTTCGTTTTGAGATTCTTGTAAGTATTTTAGTCCTGAGCTGTTGAAATGCCTGCACTAGTGTAAGATGTGTCTTGTCCACTAGAGGGCACTTGGGAGCAGATTTCTGTGTCTTGTTGACTGTTGAGGAGTAACTTTAGATCTTACGTTGCTGTCGTGAGAGGATTCTACTGTCCTTCACCATAATGTCCATAATATCTTTGTCACGTTCAGCAATCCTTTAGATTCTTCTTGAGCTGCAACTGAAAATAGTCAAGCTGTGCTTTGCTCCGTCTTCTCATCCATGTTAAAATTTCTACCCTTTCGAACATTTTCATCACATTGCTTTTAGATGAAGGGCTTGAAGTGCCTCATTGCACCGCTAGGGGTCTCCCGCGTTCCTCAGTGGCTCCCTGCCGCAGGCTCGGATAAATGGCACCTCATTAATCAAATCTGCATGAGTGCGCTCAGGTTGCCATGGCAATAATTATCAGAGCTGCCTAATTAACTTTCTCAATTGCTTAATGATATACGACCCTATGAACTCCCTCATTTCTTCTCTCCCTCTAATTCAAGTTAGGCTTTTTTCAGCCTTTCTTTTTTACTCTGTGTGTTAACCCATGACCGCAGTTTCATTAGATGCAAAATAAGAACAGATTGCCAGTTGCAGGGATGTTAAACTAGATTTGCATGCCAAGTCTCAGTAACCTTCGCCGCTCTGTGCTGCGCGTTCCACACTCGAAATTAAGGTGGGAAGAAGGGTGGAAAATGGCTCTGTCACACATTTTTAGGTTCCAGTCGTCAGATGTACCCATTTGCCTATTAAGAATGTATTGAATGTGTGTGTGGGGGGGGGGGGGGGGGGGGGGGGGGGGGGGGGGGGGGGGGGGGGGGGGGGGGGGGGGGGGGGGGGGG
>JBBPDC010046912.1:0-11559 GCA_037974485.1 Hemigrammopetersius urotaenia
AGACTGATTTGTGAACAATGTTTGAGAGAAATGGTAATATTGTGTATCTGGAATGAATTTTAGATCTTTAAGTCCATGTCATGAAAAATCGGAGCAGAAACAAAGGTGTTGCGTTTATATTTTTGTTGAGTGTATTAACACAGCTAAGAAAAACTGACAAAAAAAATAAGTGTAATGCTTGTGTCAAAGAAAACTCTCAATTCTAGCACTGCTTTACAGTAAATTTAGTGTAAACTGTACAGCAGGAATACGGGTTTACTTTTACATTTTTATGGGTATGTCTTAAGCTGAGTTTAAAATGAAATTAAAGTGGTTGTTTTACCACATCACAACATTTCTGTTTTCGCTATGCGTGGATGCTCCTGGAACACATATTTCAAAAATCATTATTTTTATTACTAAGTTAAACTTTTAAGAAAAAAAGTAAATATGTAAAGTCGCCTGTGGGACTGCTGTGCTTCAGAACCAGGGGTATGCCATATTGTACCTTTCACATTCATAACTTAGGCTTAAGACACATCACAACATAAGTAACATGGCAGAGGGAGATGGCAGCCAAGCTGTGCCAGTAGAGTAACTACCTAAAAAAAGAATCCACTTCAGTAATGTGAAAATATTTTGTTTTTAAAAGACCAGATGTGAATCAAACCACAGCTATACAGGAACTTAGACATTGCATTCAAATGCATAGACTTTAATATGGAGCTAGTCCCCCCTTTTTTCTTGGAAGGCCTCCACAAGTTTGGAAGCATGGCATTGCCCTAAACGTCTTGATATGTGACAGCATTATGATTGCACTTCACTGGAATTCAGGGATGCCCCCTTGTCAATAAATAAGAGGCGTGTCCCAATATTTTTGTCCATAGAGTGCATGCAAGATGCTACTAAACTGTGAAATAAGGTGGAAATGGAGAAGAGTGTGAAGAGAGAGGAGCTCAGCAACAGGAAGTTCTAAACAAACAAGTACACAAATTGGCTCAGCATGGCATTTCAGAGGATTTAGTGAGTTACACACTAAACTGAGCTACTGATATCTTCAAGCCAAAAATTGAACCACAGAATTTTTGCTTAGATTTACTGGATATTTTAAACTGATGTTTATGTTTGTTTTGTAACCACTACACACCCAAGTTACCCACAATTTGTATCTATAATTAATGAGAGCCCCATTGCACTTTTTCAGAAGTATCCTTTTTAAAAAGGTTTCAGTATCTAAAAAATGCTATTTTGACAAAAGAGATCTACAGGTCACCAACCCCCTCTCAATTCCTATTAATTGTACTGAGCAAAAAATGCAAAAAATCCAATATTTGTTCAAAAATGGCATTTATTAAAAAAAAGAAAGAAAAGAAGGAAAGAAAGAGAAAGAAAAAAGACCACGTTTTGTTTTGTACATGGTTATGAAATGCACGGGACGTCCACATAAACCCTCTGCTGTGATTTTAATCAGATGTATTTAATTTTACAGTCCACTGGCTGAACAGAGGGGGTGGGGTCGTTCTCCCACCATCAACACCAGGACCGGTCTGGTTTAGAATCTGCAAAGCTGTAACAGGGCGAGAAGTTGCCCTTTGGTAGATCAGAAACATAACACTGGGTTATCTACAATGTATGTAACAAAGATTGTATGATAAATACATTAAAATAACATACCAATGTGCAATCACTTCTGCTTTGTTTTAACTGGTAATATCACTCATTTTTCAAAATGTCTCCAAAATTCAATGGATAAGTGGTTCAGTACCATTCACAGTGGTGATTGAAACCAGACATTTGAAACTTAAAGCTCTGCACTGAAAATGATTCCATGAAATGTTTATGGATGTGCCGTACGACACCTGAGATGATGTTCTGTCACAACTCTGTGAAGCTTTTGATCCTAAAACTAAATAGAAAACTGATTTGCCACTATTTTACCATCATCAACATTCCATACAGACACAAGGAGCTTCCGTGTGGCTCATCTGTATTTATGCTGAAGACATCTGCTTTCATTCACCATCACTCAAGATATTCACACCAAACCCACTCTGAAGGAGTTTGTTTACAGTTCAAACGTTACATTATGGAGACATTTTGTAAAAACGCAGTGGAATTGACCTTTAAACTCTACTTGAACTTGCTACACTGCTGGAAAAACAAATAAATAGTCAAACAACAAAAAATTAAATACAAAAAAAAAAAAACATGTAACGGAACGGGCATCAGTGCTTCTGCTTACACAGTGGAAAAGATCTGATGCGCTTTAATCACCAGAGACCTTCAGAAATGTCATTTCTTGGAGAACTAAGTCTTTAGTGTACATTAGGACGAGTGTGCAGTGCACATCACAGGTCAGCGGATTTGACGCCGCAGTGTCTTTTAGATACGGTCGCCGTTTTGGACTATATTAGCAGCAGGGAACCGTCATCTGTGCAGTGGCAATGAACAGTGTTTCGACTTCCGTCATTTATGGTTTTAAATAATCAGCAATTAAAAAAAAGACATTTCAGACACCAGTGAGTCCACTGAGGGGACAATGGAGCTGATGGGAGACAGATATGCTTCACATTAAATAGCTTTCAGTCAACACAGACCGACAGGTGACTACCCAAACTGAGAACGACTCTCCCTAGTTGAGGAGGACATGCTGTAACGGAGCGCAAAAAGTCAAATTTACACTAATCCCAGTTCAGCCAAAACATCCTTAAGCTTTGCACGGCAGCTCTTTAACTATACCAGTTACCACAATCCCACTCATAATCCACCCATGTGTATAGAGAACAGTGTCATATAGTGTCAGAAATAGGGCTGCATAATATCTTCTGTTCATCATTATCACACAGGGCTGCAATATGCAAATTAGCCTCTCACCAATTAGTATTGATAGGGTGTTCTGATAAAGTAAAGTCTTCATATAATCCAACTAAAGATTTTGGCCAATCTTTAACCATTAAAGGAACTGAATGGCCAAGGTGTATTGAAGAGCCTGTTTTCTACATTTTCCTGTGAATTTTGTTCCATGTTTAATGGGTTTCATAATTCATAATTCATTCTTACAGTCATGGAATAAGCTGTTTCTATTACTGTGTTTTAAGGCTGATATATGTAAAGGAGTCATTTTCTGATTGACTGCACTGTAACACAGTTTATTCAAAAGCAAGGGAGCTGTAATACTCATTAGAGACTAAGGAGACAAGGAATTATGTGGGTTTTGTGAAAACAGGCTATTTTTGCAGCTTAGCTTTCATATACGGACTGTGTGAATAGAGCTCGTTTACATGTGGGACAATTTACATACGAAAACAAAGGTTTCGGTTAAATCTTCTACACATTAATGCCAAAGTACTGTTTACTTATTTGCTGAATTTAACATACTGGGGGAATAACTGATTAAATAAATGTACCGTGCATTGAGTGCAAAAATCATGGCACATGTTATTTTTGTTCCAGTATGTTCAACTCAATATGCAGAAATCAAAGCCCTATTAAGACCTATCCCTTGCAGAGTGCATACACTTTAACTTGTCGTTTGACTGGGGGAATCTTAAAAGCACTATAGCAAGGTTTAATTCTAAGGACTAAATAGAAATCGAGAACGTTTAAAACTGCATTGTGATGTTTTTGGTGAACAAAAACAGACAACAGGAATAAAAATAATTCAGAAAAATTAAGAAGATGAGTCATTTAACAACTCAGTGATTTATGCATACAGATGCTTACTTCTGACCTCGTAGCTTCAGAGCAAAACCGAAGAGGTCAATGTTCAAACAGTGAATGCTTTGGCTGATCGACCACAGGATGCAAAATTTGATTTTGCGCTAGACTGTTCCTTTATCTAACCCATAGGAGTCTAATGGGCCATTTATCTCCTCTCCATCTGTACAGAGTATTGTCCCCCAAGCCTCAACATTAAGTCCAAATTGGTCTATTTTAATGGCACTATACATTCTGCAGATGCTGCGATGAGGAGAGGCATTAATGGCCTACTGGAACAGTCTACAAGGGAAGCTAATGCACAGAACGGAAAATAAATCAAATTTTTAAAAAAAGGTAAAAAGAAAAACATTCTTAGGTCAGACCGAGCCTCGCAACAAATTATTGCACGGACAACATAGACAGACGGTCGCAATAAATAATAAAGATGACAATAATAAACAACAGTAGTCTTAATAAGGGTGTGTATAATAAAAACAGTACGGACGTCGCTCTCTGTCTCCCCTTCACCACTGCTGCCAGCTGAAGTCATCGTTTGATCCAAAGACAAGGAAGAAGCCCAGGATGGTGCCGAAGATGACAATGTTGCCCGTCAGAACGAGAGCGCAGGCTCCCCAGGCGATCTGGACACACAAACATGAATTATTCACTCAACAAATGGTGCTGAATACACAACCCATCTGTGTCTGTGGAGGGGAGAGCAACAGAACACAACAGGGCCTGTTTTCACAAACCACAAGATTTTGCACAGTACTGTAGGTGCTGGAATGGTCCTGACTGAGGCACAACTTAGTCCATAAAGTTTGTTTTCTATGTAAGAAGAAGAAATTACCACACTAGCACGGGCGAATATGATGGGCAGCCCGAAGGCAGACACGACGATCCCCGTGGTAAGGAATATGGCCAGCTCTTTGCAGGCATTGCTGGCCGAGTCGGTGTCGTCCACCACCCGCCGCGAGATGCAGTAAGGGATGGGAGACAGGATGTAGAAGAAGAGCAGAAAGAGAGGCCAGTATTCACTAGGGGGAGACAAACACACAAAATGATCAGAACAGGAGATCTGAGACACTCTTAAAAGCCAATGGAAAACTGAATTTTCCATAATAACAGTGTTCCTAAAATACAGGAGTCTAATGTAGCACATACACTCCCAGTTAAAGGTTTTTTGCCCACTATAGGTTTACACCACTTATCCACTTAATTCATAAACTTCACATTTATATTCTTTGTTAAAACACTGGAAAGTAGTTGAGTGACCAACTATAAAGTAGTTTTGACTGGTAGTTTATCCAATGATTTATTTTATTTGTATTATTTTTGACATTGTAGATTAATAAAGAAAACAAACAAAATTATGAAGGAACACGTGGAATTATGCAGTAAACAAAAAAGAGATAACAAACCAGAATCTGTTCTGTAATAAGGGAATGATGAACCGTTGTTCTTTTTACTTAGTTAAGTGGTTCTTGCCATAATGTGCAGTAGAACCGTAGTGGAATTGGATCACTAACTGTGGACCAACCCGACCATCACTGATGATCCCAAACACATTAAATAGGCAGAAAATTCCACTAATTAACTCTTGACGAAGAACTCCTATTAATTAAACAGCATTCCAGGTCGATTCTTCAGGAATCTGATTGAAAAAAAGCCAAGAGTGTGGAAAGCTGTCATCAGAGCAATAAGTGATGTTTTCAATATTAATCTACAATGTAGCCAAAAAAAAAAGAAATCGTTGAATGAGATGTGTCCAAACTTTTGATACATGTGTCAAAAAACAAGTTTCCTTTATAACACAGAAAGAATATGCAACAGCTCACGTCGGACATACTTTTAACTGGTTGTGTGGTGATGCAGAGTCAAATTCTAGACTGATGCTGAAATGCACTAATGTTGAAACATTGCTGTGAGAGGTTGACTGCAGCTCCAAGAGCATTAATGCAGTCAGATACTCATGTTGGAACACTGCTGTGAGGATTTGATTGTAACTGCAACAATCAAATCTCATCAACCTCGTCACTGGCAGCGGCAACACCGTTTATTATTTTAAATATGACTGGAGGAAGGCGCAAGACTGTCATATGGCTTGAACAAGAGGATATATGCAAATGTATTCCGGGTTATGACATCACAACCATGATAAATGAAAAACAAACTCCCATGTTTCGACATATAAGCACTATGGTTTCTTTAAATGATAGAGGAACATGACACTACAAAAATATTCCACACATATCACTCACTTATAGACAGGCAGGGCACAGCCCAGCATCAGGAACATGAGGCCGATGGCTCCACCAAAGGAAAGACTGATCAGTGCTGGAAGACAGGGAACATTAGAGATTATTCTACTCTGGGCAGGTGAGTGACAGCCAGGAAAAGGACTGAGTGGAGTCATGAGGTGGCTGTATCAGTGCTGCAGTGAGGCAACTGTACCAGTGCTGCGCTGCTGTTAGGTCCATTTGGGTTTTATCATAAAAGAAACAAAACAAACCATGCCAATCAAAACAAGTCGAATCAGACATTATCACAGCTCTCAGGAAGAGCCCAATGAGATTAAATATCACCAGCACTATCACCAGTACAGTGAAATCCTGCACCTGAAAGCCTTAATCTAATACACCTAATCCGACTAGTCAAGGGTTGCAGAGACGGCTCAATATAGTTACAGTGATGTGTGTAAAGCTACAACTGCCCTTATGGTGGGTCAATGAAATAATAATAACAATAATATTAATAATAATAATAATAATACTACATTTTATTTATTTAAAGGCGCCTTTCTGGCACACAAGGACACCGTACAATATAACAAGTGCTTCAAACCGTAAAGAAAAATAAAATAAAACAAAAAGAATAATAATAATACTAATTACAGACAAGAAAAAATAAATAAGATAAATAAGAATCAGAGCGACTTTAATAACAACAATAATAACAATAATAATGGCAATAACTTTCTTCACAGAGCACCTTCCATACCAATAACAGCTCATAGTATGTTGCATAGTGGTTAATGATAGGAACATGTAAATAAACAGAAATTAGTGTTGTGAAATTAGGATTTTCTATACCTAAATTAAGTCTAAGGCTGAGATTTAGTCAAAGACTGACTGCAGGTGGTGCAGTATTTTGACAGAGAGCTCTTAAAGCACATATCACATTTATTGAGCAGTTCAGCATTCTGTGGAGAGACTTAGCGTCATGTCTTCATGTCAGCACAGAATGGGACAGGCTGGATGGAGATTCTACAGTTCATCAGTTAACCGATTCCAGTCTGGGAGGTCCTGGATGAAGGCTTTAGAGTATATCAGTTAACTGATTCCTGTCTGAGAGGTACTGGATGCAAACTGTACAGTACATCAGTTAACCAAATCCATTTTGTGAAGTCCTGGACATAGATTCAACAGTACATCAGTGAACTGATTCCAGTCTGGGAGGTCCTGGACAGAGACTCTGCTGTACATCAGTTAACCAATTCCAGTCTCTGAGGTCCAGGACTAAGACTCTAGAGTACATCAGTGAACTGATTCCAGTCTGGGAGGTACTAGAACACTACACAGGTTAATGAATGGTATGATTTAACCGATCAGGACCTCAATCAGAAAAGTGTGAAGCTGCTAAGAAAGCTCTCATATGATCAGTCATATGATACGGCCCTACAGGGGGAGGTGGGGCAGAAATTAAATCGCAGAAATAACCCCCCCTGAAGCTAGAAATACGGAATAAACATCATTCATTTTAAATTGTGGAAAGGAGGCATATGGGCACCTAAAATATAACCATGATCTTTTCTTCACATGCATCTGTCCATCTGTGCAGCTTCACTGTGCAGCTGTGTGAGCTATCCTGGTGTCTTTTTAAGGGGGATTTATAATCCGACAAGCCTTGTTAGAAAAAGTCAAATAACTATTAACAACAACAAATCAGCACTACATTATTATATTATTACTACTATTAAGAGCACTACTTAGCACTACTGGTACTTTGAATGTTAGGTTTAACCCCAGGAAACATGAGCACCTTAATTCGAGTTAAACCATTAGCTTGAACGCTCTTCTATTATCCCTATACGTTGATTTAAAAGATTTTTTATGTCGATTTTAAAGCGTTTTAGCGTTCAGTTCGGCCTTCAGTGCTAAAGCTAACTAGCAACGCAGCTAACGAGCTGTAACTGCGACAATCGTGTCATGGTAAACAATCGATTTTGGAGTCGTTTCACGAAACCAGAATCCAATATCGAGAGTAAAAAACGGTTCAATGTCTCACCTTTAATTCCAGCCATGGTTCAGGGGAATGAAGAGTCGGGACGGTGCGAAATCTCCTCCGACGTCTTTCACCCTCTGCACAACGGTGCGGGGCAGTTGCGACGACGCGCCACCAGAGGCGCAAAATCTGCAGATTTAAAAGTTACAGCTCTCCTCCTTTCCTTTTGTAAATCACCGCTGCGTGTAAATAAAACAAAAATAAAATGCTTATGCTTAGAGAGAAAGGAGAGAGAGAAGGGGTGGGAGGGAGAGGGAGAGAGAGAGAGAGACGGAGAGAAGGAGAGAGAGAAAGGAAAAGGGAGAGAAAGAGAGAGAGAGAGAGAGAGAAAAGGGAGAGAGACAGAGACAGTGAGAGAGGAGAGAGACTCAATCAAAAAGATGAGGAGGGAGTTTTTCATATGGGCAATAGTTTTAGATTAATGCAATAGTTTAAGGATTCTTTATTTGTCACATGCATAGAAGTACTGAAATTTTCTGAAACACAACACAAAATTAAAATAGAGTAAAATAGATAGAAGTCCAAATGTAAGTACAATTTAAAATTTAAAACACAATCTGAAATTTTCTAAAACATACATTTTCTAAAAGTAAATAACCTAAACAAGGAACCCCACAACTTAAAAAATGTAAGCTAAATAGAGAATGTACGTGTGTATGTATTTAGAATATTACTAATGTTACTGGGGCGGTTTCGCCAGGGGGCGGTAAACAGTCGTGTTCAGCGCGACATCAACTTTGTAGACAAGGAAGAACATTTCTAAAGTAAAAGCCCCGACTTTGCGTGTGAAGCTGCGGAAGAAATACGTTTAACATTTTTATCAGTTTATTTTATTTATATACATTTTTTATTATCCGAAATAAGCCACGATCTGTTTTTGAAGCGATACGCGGTGCGGTGAGCGGGGTGTTCGGGGTCGTTTGGATCCGGTTTCCTCCGGTTTATTTATAGAAATGGCAGAAACGAAAACTCTGGACTTTTTCCCCGAAAATATTTTAATCGAGATTTTATCATATTTAAATGTCAGAGAACTTGTTCGCAACGGCAGGTAAAAAAAATCAAGAAAAATCCATTGAGGAGCGTTGTACTCCTTTAATCCTTACCCCCTTTTCCTTTTATTTTTAAGATCAAAAGGACACATTTACGTCGTTGCATTCCATTTACCAAGAGTACACACCTGCAGAGTTTCTCTCTTTTGTAATGTTTTAATAAATCTATGTTTCTGTAAGTTAGTTAAAGTTTTTTGGAGGGTGACTTCAGCTGAGTGGAAATGTAGAAATATGATGATGGTGATGATTTTATTGTTGTTGCTATTATTATTATTATTATTATTATTATTATTATTATTATTATTATTATTATTATTGCTGCTCCAAAAACACATGGAATCAAAATGGTAATTAAAGAGAAGAGCGGGGTTTTGATGATTTTGATGAGATTCTATTTATTTATTGTTTTTTAATCATTTATTCATTTTGTTTTTGATTGTATTCATGTATAGGGTGTGCAGGCGCTGGAGGTGCTTAGTAAAGGACCAGAGACTGTGGCGCACTGTGGACCTCTCAACATGGAAGGGGGTATGGTTGGTTGGGTGGGGGGGTAGGGTTGGTTGGGTGGGTGTGTCCATATCTGAGACTGTATTTTTGTGATTTTACTCCATCGTTGTGTCCAGCACTGGATTCTATGGTAATTTTCTACTAGACCCGGTAAAGCAGACTGCAGTAACTGATCAAGACTCAGAAGACATTGTTCTACAGCTGTGTTATGGTCCATATACCGAAGTCACACGGTGTGTTTTAGCCACCTTATACAACCTGAGCATGGCCTGTTCACGTGGGGTGTTTCAGTCCAGATTGAGCCATGGTGAAGGGCAGCCGATGGCACAGTAACAGACAGAAACAGCCAGTTTAATTCTAAGGAGAGACTAAAAATGGTCATAATGTTTTTGGTACATAAAGAACTGAGTGTTTAAAGGTCCTGCATGCATATTAGTTCTTGTATTAGAATTTTACTCACAGAGATCTGCACATCACTCATGACATTGCTGTGGGTTTATGTGCCACAACACTCATATAACTATTTTTCGGTATTACCATAGAATTAAACGCAGGTTGTTTCCATTACCATGCCACCCCATGATTGGCTGCCATCAACCGACGTGCAGTCTGGACTGAAACACCCCTTGTAATTTCAATGTAAATGATCCAAGGCTGGTAAAGGCTGTGTAACGTACTTCAGTACATGGATCACAGCAAGTTCAACGTCTTCATTTACATTTCAATGATTTGGCGGATACTTTTATCCAGAGCGACTTACAATTGCTTTTCATCGCAGCTGCAGATAATGTGGGATTAGGAGTCTTTCCCAGGAACTCTTAGTGTGGTGTGGTGTGTCGCTCAGGGTAGGGTCAAACCACCCTCTCCTGCTTCGAAAGCAGTGAGACATCAACCAACGTACACTTCCAAATCAAACCAGCGAGGATTTATGTCTTTTCACTAAGACTGATGGAAGTCAGCACTGGAATGGGAGTATATTACCCACCAGTTAGGGTTGCCATGTATGCAGGTGATCTCCAGTAGACTTAAATATAAGCATAAATATAACTTTTACAAAAGTATGCTGCATCTAAATGGTGCATCACATTTCCAAATTTGAACCATTTTTATGGTTTCTGATACGGTGTTAGAAGTTAATTTGAGGTAGTTTGAGGCAAGGGTGTGATTAGCTGTAAATGCATGCATAATTAATCACACCTTTGCCTTAAACTGCCTCAAATTAACTTCAGACATCATTTAATTTAGTGGTGATTACGGGGCTAATTTAGTGTTTTAAACTGTAATTGGGGTGAGGGTAATTATGCAGGTCAGGCCTGTCAGTCTCTGTGTTGGCAATACTGCAATTGTGTGTGTGTGTGTGTGTGTGTTTGTTTGTTTGTTTGTTTGTTAGGTGACATCTCGTGTGCTATGGGTGCTATTACGGCAGTTTCTGGGTCGAGGCCTACGTTCCCTACGCCTTAGAGGTTTACTGCTGTCTGCCCGAGGCGGTGCTTTCCTCACCGAGTCCTGGCTGCAGACACTGACCTCTAAATGCCCTCGTCTGTGCAGACTTGTGCTGCAGCACACCGACCTGCGTGGAGTGCCCAGGTGCTCCCTTCTCCCACCCACCTTACAGGTAGGTGTGTCCATTACCTCACATTGGTCCAGTTCCAACAGAATATACAGGAGACATCATAAACATTTAGTTTAGGTACCAGTGTACTGTTTTTTCAGTGAAAATTTGTATTTTTCGTCCACAGTGAGCACTTACTGGGGCTAACCAACTTTTAGTATTCCAATTTTACTTTAACCTGAGATTGCAATTCCTTACCATATGCCAAAGGCTCCATATATCAATGTCAGGTTTAAATTCCTAAACACAGACAAATAAGAGACAAGACACAGAGTTGTGAGTAAAAATTGCTTGCGAGAGAGAGAGAGAGAGAGAGAGAGAGTCCTCAGTTTACAGTCTCAACTCACTCTGACTCTGTCGCTCTCCTGCAGCCTTTTATTGGATGCACCAAGGTTGTGTCTCATCAGGTTATGTCTCACCATAAATCAT
>JBBPDC010046958.1:0-11557 GCA_037974485.1 Hemigrammopetersius urotaenia
CCCAAAAAAATACATGGGTATTTTTTTGCTTGTGTACGGCCCTTCTACTCCCTCTGTTTGCTGCACTACAGTCACTTACCCCCCCCAGGAAATCTACCAACCAGGCTAAAACAGGAATCACGGAACAGAATGGGGCCTCTGGGTTAGTGACATCAGGGGCAACAGGAACGGGGCTCAGAACAGGGCCTACAGGACTAACAGGAACGGGAGCTACAGGGTTAACGTGAGCAGGGTCTATGGGACTGGCAGGGACAGGGCTCAAAACAACAGGGCCTATAGGGCTAACAGGAGCAGGAGCTATAGGGTTAACAAGAGCGGGGCCTACGGGGCTGGCAGGGACAGGGCTCAAAACAGGGCCTGTGCTAACAGGGGCTATTCGGCAAGCAGCCGAGCTAATCTGGCTAACCGGGACCTTACCGGCTGGGCTGAACCAGCAGCAGCTAACCTAACAGGGCCTGTGTCTACAGCCACCTCTACGGGCCCGCTAATCGGGCCGGGGAACCCAGCAACCGCGCTAACCTGAGCTGAGCTAACCGGGGAGCTAAGGCTACATGCTGGGGCCTTACTGGTGGTGGCAGGCCCGGGGAATTGGACAGCTGGAGCGGCCGGGTCTTGGAGGCGTCGCTGGAGCCCGCAGATGGTGTTGCAAGCCCCTCCAGCTGCCGTTGTTGCTCCTTTTGGTGGTGGAGGAGCAGGAGCGCCTGGCCTGCCTCTTCCCAGGCGTCTCCGTGACGCACCTCACTGGCCTCGTGCTGCAGCGGCAGCTCCGGGTTCCTGGCCGGCTCGTGCGTGCGCGGCGTAACAGGCGCTTCCATAGGCGTTGAGGAGGCCACGCGAGCTCCGCGTTGCCCCCTCCTTTGCCTCTTGGCCGCTGGAGAGATGGTGGTGGCCTCATGGAGGCCCTCCGTGGCGGCGGGGAGAGGGGGGACAACCACGCCGTGATGGATGGAGGCTGTGGTTGTTGTGATCCAGCCCTCGTGGACTGGGCGAGAGGCGCTCGGGTCCTTTCCCAGAGGAGCTATGGGAGGCGGGTCGGGGGCTAGCCGGAACAGCGGCGGTTCACTGGTTACCTCAGCTGCTCTGGCCAGTGTAGGACCGGGCAGACGGCAGACCCCGCGTGGACCACCATGCCTCCGCCGCGTTGCGGGCCTCTCACAAGTCGGAGACGTGAAAGTCCACGATATGCTCCGCCTTTGTGGTCAGGGACCCATCGTCCCATCCAGACCACTCAGAGCACTGGACCTCCTCCACGCTCTCCGGCTCCCTGCTGCTTCGCAACTCGCACCCCGGACGCCGACCTCCCGTCAACTCCACCGCGAGTCCAGTCCACCTGACCTCAACCCAGCCGAGGCCCTCGATCAGGGCCACATCCTGCTCCCCTCGCACCAGTACCTCCACGAACTCCCCCAAGTCGTTGGCCTGGAGGGGACTCGTACCTCTCGGTACCCTCTCTGAAGGATGAGTCAATCTGTCATGGGGGGGGGCGCGAAGCCCAGCCCCGGAGCACCCTAGAAACATGCAGGCAGGAACAGGTGCACACAGATCCATTGTGCTGTGGTCTGTATTCAGGAAAACGGGGGAAAACAAAGGGCACGATGGCCAGCAAGAAACAAAACAGAAGCACAACTCAGGGTAGCTCTAAAGCGATTGACTCATGAAGACAGAAACACAGAACAGAACTTAAGTACACAACATGACTGAAACAGGAACCAATGAGAACATGCAATCAATGTAACAGAACTCAAAACAGGTGGACATGCAAACAGGACGCAGACACAGAACAGGTGGAAAGTAAACACATGTGGCATGAGCACAAGCAGAAAAACACACCAAAATAAGGGTCCCGGAAAACAAACAGAAACAGACTGAAACAAAAAGCAGCGGCATAGCCATGGCCGCTGGCCTGACCGTGACATTTACATAAAATTCAACAACAGACTAGCGAGTTGTTGTCACTTACCTCCGACAGGGTGGTTTAATGTAGGATGGAAATATATGAATATATATATTCACCAATGTATTTAATGAACAAAACAGGCTCCTCGAGAATGCTTGATACATATACAAAGAAATTCAGCTGGAATTATATTTTGCAGCTGTAATACTTGGCTACCTCAACGCACACTGAAAGTTAGATTGCCTGAAACTAAATAAAATGTCACAGATCATGAAATGGTAGTATGTCATGTTCAGGTTTGAGGTGTGATTGCCCTACAAATCTGATAATAATGTATCCATACTTTGCAAGACTTGATTGTGTGTCTACCCTGTTGTGTGCTGGTCCACCCTATCATGCACTGGTTGACCCTGTCATTCGGATATATCTAATTTGTTTATCCAGTTAAATATTTGTGTAAATAGGCAAATGTAGGACACATTTAGGGCAATAATAGCTAAGTTTAGGGCAATAATCTGCAAATAAAAAATGGCATTCAAATATCACTGTTTTCTCAAAATTGAAAAAACATAAATGTGCAAATGGTAAGAGTTTCTTTGAAATGAAGAGTTGGCACAGAATATCGTATTTATTCATAATTAAAAAGAAAATCAATAACCCTATTTAGGAAAAAGGACATTATACCTATCAGAAAAATCTAATTTTGTGTTTCTATTATAATGAAAACACATTTTAACAGAATTGCATATGTCCATGACAGGGTGGACATATTCTGTTTTACTTTCTGATTAAGATCCCATAATTAACAGAAAAAAAACAGCGCTGATTAATCGCACCACGTCACTTTAAGTCCAGTGTTCTGCCGAAACATGCTACCCATCTGCTACTGTGCTCTTCTGCACAGAGGTCTGTGTCTCAGTCATGGTTCAGGTGGAGGACGGGGGTCTGAGAAAGACAGGACTTTTCCAGAACACACAGATTGCCAGTCCGCCCATACCTCTATATATCTATCTAGTCTCTTCTGATTAAAATTTTTTTTTTCTCAGATTATGCATGTTATTTGTCTACTTCTCATCATTATCAGTGCTAAACTGACTCCATAAACTGTATAAGCTTCAATGTAGCATTTTTTGACAGGGTAGCACGAACAAACTGCTCATAAATTTTTTTTTTTTCTGCATGTAATTTGCCTAAGTCTCATTATTAGTGTTATAAACGTACTACTTATAAACTTACTATTACTATAAACTCTAGGAACAGTATAAACTTAAAGGTAGCATTTTTTAAAAGTGTGGCATGAATTGATAGACTATGCTGTCATTTGTGCTACGGTAGCATTTTTCAACAAGGCAGCATAATTCATCAAAACACCTGTGCGTGTATGTACATTCATAAACTGCAGTTCATCATCTTTCTTGCTAAAGCATTTTTTTCCATATCATATTTGGTCATATTTTTGATTGCTGTGACCAATACTGCACATGAACAGTGTAAAAACAGATATTCAGTAAAAGTCTGAAATTCATTCACTCATATGCCATTACAACTTTTAAATAATGTATTAAAAATGTATGCAATTCATTTAGATTAATTAATCAGAGAGCTTGTAATTAATAAGATGCATTTTTTAAATCATGTGATTTTGTGACGGCTGACGGCCGTAAGGGGCCGCTATTTTCTGTTTTGTTTTGTGTGCGTGTTCTGTTCTGTTTTTTCTCTGGGTCTTTGTTGGTTTTGGGTCTTTTATTTTGATATGTATTCTAGGTTTGTGCTTGTGTCACGTGTTCTTTGTATCCACCTGTCCTGAGTTCTGTCTTGTGATTAAGTCGTGTATTTAGCCGGTGTGTTTTGAGTTCTCCCTTGTGTTTCCATCACCTCATCTTCCTGCCTGTTTCCCGTCTGTGTTCCTGTTTATGCTCCTGGAGGCCTTTGCGCCTATTTTGGTTTCTGAATAAATACCCCTGCATGGATCCCTGGCTTCCCGTGTGCTCCATGCCCCGAGGCAGCTCACGACTGAGGGGGACTAGCCCCCTCAGACGTGACAGATTTATAACACAAGTGTCATTTGATAGCTTAAATAGCTTATTTAATCTCATGTAAGTACATACATTTAAAAGGGAAACATTTGGTTAAAATGAGATGTTGGCATTCCCTGTACAGATAATATGAGATAACATCTTTTGTTACAATCAGAAAAGTCTTATTCAAAAAGCAACGTTCACTATGTTGCACATATGGAATTACATAAGAATCATTGAGTTATTATGACCAAGAGCTGATCTGAAATGTATGTATATATGAACTATAATCCATGGCTTGATGTCAAAACAGAAAATGTAATTGTTCAAAATGTGTTCATTGGTCACTGTAAACCTTTTGTGCCACTCCATGGACTGGCCAGACCTGTTAAGTCAAGCTGGCATCAAAGATTCAGTCGGAAGAAAATAATTAATCTCTCTAACCACCGACGCACGCAGAGCCGCTTAGCGCTCCATCGATCGGCAGGCCTTCAACCTTTCTGGAACATGGGAGCTGAGTCTTGATATTATCCGCTTCATTCTCGGCCAGCGAAGAGGCTGCTTGGGCTGCACGTGGTTCATGGAGGAAGGGCCATCTCCCAGGTCGTTTTTTGGCCAATCTAATTGGTTTCTGGGAGATAAGAGCACAACAGCCTCTCACCGCGTGACAGCCCCACTAATGTAGTTATTGATTGATCTGTCTTGTCAGCCACTCGTTTCTTTTCTCGTTTCTCCATCTCTCTATTCATTCCCCCTTTTTATCTGGCTGGAGGTGCAGGGCCTCCACTGTGGATGAAAGAATTTTTTGGAACAGGGGGGCTTTGAGTTCAGTCCCTGAAAAGAGTGGCACTGAGGGACATTACTGACACATTAAGGGACACCTGCAGTAGAGACTGCTCGTCTTTAAACGGTGGGCTGCGATTTCAACGACCCCTACAGAAGTCTATTTAAAGAGTCATTAGCAAGAATAAGAACATTTATTAGCTCTGCTAACAACTGTTTCATGAAATTATTAGCAATTTTTCTTCTGGAAAAGAACAAACTTGTCCCCGATTCTGGCTGTCCAATTGGAAACACGGATTTTACCATAATTCTCACAAATGTTTTAAAACTGATGTCAAATATTGGCCGATGTCTCAAAACTCCATTTTGAAAGCAACCTGCTGAATGCTGCATCTTGAAAGCAACCTGAACTTAACTGGCTTGAATCATCCCATCTTGCACAATAAAACTTGATAGCGACAGGAACACCCAAAAAGACCAAAATGACCAAGTCACGTAGTCATGACAATTTAACCCTTAGACCCTTAAGCTTCCAGCGCAGCAACTTCAACACAATGACTGTTAATTTGCTGCCTAATATATCCCACCCCTTTACAGGTGCAACATCTTCTATGTTCTTTTAATATACAGAGTATGAAAAAGGGGTTGATTCCATTATGATTATCACTACTACTATTATTATTATTATTATTATTATTATTGTAGACTACAGCTATAACAAAGGCCAGTGCACCAATTAGGTATGATGCATCACCATGTTACTTTACATCTCTACTGTTGGAAGCAGTAGATTATTATTTACAGAAGCAGTTCAGCAAAATATCAAACCTGATGTGATCAGTCTACCAAGACATGCTCGGAATACAAATTTTGCTTCTTTAGTGTAGCACCAGGGCTACAAAAATAACTACTAACAAACACTAGAAGTGTGAATAGTGTATGTTTGGTCTCTTGTTTCTCTTGCACACTCTCTTGTAGTCTTGTGTTGTTTCTGTTTTTTTTTCTTTGTGTTGCACCACAAAGCTTGCATTGTTTCATCTCACAATGAGGAGGAACATTGTTTCATTTCATTACGTTCTGTGTAAATGGTTTAAAGGACAACAAATAGACTACTACTTGACTTGACAAGCTGCTGTACCCCTAATCAGTGCATATATGGTAAGTGGCAGGTTCACAAAAACACCATATTCAAAATAGACCATTTTGAAGCTGACAAGGATAGTATGTACAGTGGGGTGAACAGTGTATCTGGAGTATGGAACAATATTCGTACTACATTTTTTCATACTCATTTGTGTTGTGAAAGTCAGATAATGTAACAAAATAAGGGTAAGTAATAGTAAGGAAACATTAAGGGACATAATCTGTCATGACAGTTCACCACAACATATGTTTATATTAAGGTTTTGTAAATGTTATATAGATGATACCTTGTGCTTAGACAAGAACATTTTTGTGTTTTATGATATAAAATGCACAGTGGAGTAAACTTGAGCATTTTTATTGAATTAACTGATAAGCTAGATTGTCTAAGGATCTAGTCAGATTTCATATCCCAAACACTTTCCTTAAGTGAAGTTAGAGTGACCATTCTGTCATATGTGAACACACCACAGCACACAATGTGAACATCTCGAAATTCTCCCTATGCATTTAACCCATTCACCAAGTGAAGCAGCAGGCACCCAGCAACACAGCACCCAGAGAGCAGTGTGTGGGGACCTTGCTCAAAGGTACCTCAGTGGTGCTTAGCAGCCTTGGGAACTGAACCCACAACGTCCTGATTTCAGAGTGAACACCCTAACCACTAGGACATCAACTGCCCCAGCTACTTAAATGACTCTTGTTTTGTCATTGGGTGTGGCCTCATTCCTGTGCCTCAGCTGACCAGGAATGAGAGCCTATTAACATCAGGTGTTTTGTCTTTGTTTGTGAATGGGTGAACCAAAAAACGTCCTAGGTCGAGTTTGCTAGCTAACAGCCCTCGAGCCTTGTTTTGTTTCTCACTTGTTCAAATAAAGAAATCACTTTACGCCAATCTGCATCTGTGCCTCTTGCTTGGACGTCCCACAACAGAGCATGACAATGGACAAACATACTGGGACAGGAACTATCAAATTCACAAGGTCCCTTATTTCCAGTGAAGGGTAATCTTAATGCTTCAGCATACCAAGACATTTTGGACAACTTCATGGGCACAGTTTAGAAAAGACCCTTTTCTATTCCAGAATGACTGTGCCCCAATGCACAAAGCAATGCCCATAAAGACATGGTTGGTTGGGTTCGATGTAGAAGAGCTTCACTGGCCTGTGCAGAATCCTGACCTCAATCCCATTGAACACCTTTAGGATGAACTTGAACAAAGATTGTGAGCCAGGCCATCTCGACCAATAGCACATGACAAATTTAATGACGTGTTTTGTCTGTTTTATGAAGATGATATGACACAATGGGCTATGCTTAATGTGACCAAGGACATACATTAATCTCACCATGTGACAAAAGTCTCATACTTTCTTTTTAGAAGGAAGAATGCCATGAAATACTATCTGAGCACTGCATGGAGCAGTGGATCAAAAAAACATTACTAACTAAAGTATTCAAAAGTCACATCTGCCACATTCATGCTATCTCTCTTTCTCTTTCTCTCTCTCTCCTTTCCAGAGCCTTCCTCCCACACACACACTAAGAAGTGTTGTGGGTCATCTAGTGAGAGGTTTTTGGAGATACTTTTTGAGAAGAAGTCTATTAAAAAGAGGCAAGGTTGGATTGTTAATATTGCTTTTTGAAGGTCTTCATGACTGGCGGATTAGAGGAAGGGACAGGTGTGCCAACAGTTCTTGATTTGGAATGAAATAAAGCATGCGAATGGCTTTTATATTCAGGGTTACTCAACAAATCTCGCTCTTTTCAAGTATCCTAGCTAATGGCAAATGTCCTCAGGACATTTTCTTTGCTTGTGCAAATTGGAAACCTTCAAACTTTATTCAATGTACTTCAAATGTTCGTGCAAGGACTCACCATGGTCTCTTGCTTTAATGGAATAGTTCGGCAAAAAAGCAAAAAGCTAAACTTACACAATGTTCCACTGACCCCAAACATGGTCCGTCATCCAAGAGCCGACATCTTGTTTCTTTAGTTAAGAACTGGAGCTACAAGATGCGTTACATGACTAACACTAGAAGTCGACAGACACCCAAATCCTTTCTCATAAAAGGATGGTGGTGAAATTGCTGCTTTTGTTCATTTTTATAGCTATATTATTTTATAAAAATACATTGAAAATGACAGGTAAATCTCCCAGTGGGTTACATTTACTTCGTAACATAAAAAACTTGTTTTTTTTGTTTGTATGATTGCTTGTTTATTTGTGTTTTTGTAGTGTGCACAAGATATAGATATGTACTTAGATAATATTTTTGACTGCTTCTTGCTTGGTGATAAGTGGGCATGATGGGAGTGTTGCTATTTTACTGAACGGAGATTTCCAACCATGCAAACTGAACCAAATCATTTTGCTGTTGTTTTTTCTCTTGTTTTACAGTGCAGCTATATATTAGCCATTATATTAATTATGTAATTACTCAACTAACAAATCTGCAGATTTTCAATGGCAAACTACAGCTATTTTTGTAATTATTATCCTATAATATGCTCCAAATTTATATTTAATACAAAATATTACCAGATTAAAAGTACATAATGTATATTAATTCTCCAGCAGCTGGTGCAAACAGTAACTGTACCAGCATGGCATTATTACAAATGCTGTTTAGTTCCTGAGTGTGAGGGCATTGCAATGTTGCAAATGCTAATTAGAGTGATTAACATAATTAGCATAACCCTGTTACCACCACAAATGATGGTGGTGACTTTGCTGCGGGTTGATGAGCCTGCACTTTCCGTTGTCCCCAGCTCAATTTAATGGCAGGACGTGGCACGCCATGGTAAACAAATCAATGTGGCCTGTCAGAAGGTAACTCCCCCGTCATCCTCCATGAGCAGCCTTTGAAGTGGAAAATACACCCTGCAAGCAAAAAAGAGGAGCAAAAGCCTTGTCAGTTCAATAATAAATAGATGACAAGTACCGAAGGGCTTCCACCTGTTTGGTGGACTTAGCCTCTTAAACATCCCTGGCAAATCCCTCAAGTTCACATCAAAAGATGCCTAGCTCTTTTTACCAAAAGAACTCACCTTGAATTATAGCATATTAGCAGCATTCATCTGTCTGTTAACATGTTATGCAAAACAATACATCAGGAGACCCTGGGGGCTTGTATTTCTCTCGCTCACATTAAACTTTATTACTGACTGTATACTCAGAGTCTTTACCTGCATTTCTGGTAAAGCTGCTTAGACATAGCACACTGACTAACAATGATGATTATGTCACAGATGGGCTATCAAATGATGAATAAGGCTGTTTATTCATCCAAACCTGGTATCTCCGAAATTAACTTTACAGGATAGGAGAAACCTCATTTCAATGTAAGTTGCTGTTAATTATTTAGTGCAAGCCATTTTTGGAACACTTCTATTAGACACTCCTTGTGTGCCACAACCCTTTTGTTTGCATTTCCTGCTAAGACATCTGAAATAAAATCTCATGAGCTTTTATGAGCTCCTTTCCTGGGCAAGCCTGAACTGTAACAGAAGAGCAGACCACTTCAGACGCAGCAGGAGTGCTACTCCCGCCAGTACAGGTTTCTGTGGTTTCACACTAATTATAGGATCAGACCCTCTGTCTTGACCAGCTGACCCAGGTGGTGGAGGAGCTGGTCACCGTAGTACGGCCTGTCGCCAGGCCTCTTCAGTTACATTAAATCCCACAAACGCCCACTGATACCACCAGGTCAGGTCCATGCCTTCTTACTAGATCAGTACAGCTGGGATCCCCAACCTGCCTGATTCCAACATAGTGATCCAGCAGCTCACCAGGCGGTTTGAGGATTGTCCCTTTTTTATCCATGAGAGTCTCTTTTCCCTGAGTTTGTCTGCCTCTTCCTGACAGTGTTCAATCTCCCAGCCCATGGGTAGTTGAGCATCGACTGATACCACAGATTATGCCAGGGCGATCAGTACGTGTGTATCAGGAAGCCCTAAGCCTTGGCCTGCTGAAATGCTGACTGTGATCTAGCTACAGGGCTCGATCAGCACTTACAATCCATGAAACACCGCACTTAGCAGCCTGGTTCAACACCAGCCACTCAGGTCTGTATCCACGCTCCTGGTTCATCTGATGGTTCTGTTTAAGGGTCTACCAGTGGTGATTGCATACCTGAGTCCATGCAGATATGACCTTTAAAAATGACCTAGGAGCAGCTTATTCCACAGCTATCACATCAGGCTGGTGAGAGTTAGAATTGAAGAAGCTATTGTGTCTGCAGTAATTGAGTGGCCAGTAATTAATGCATGGTAAGGGACATGCAGTTGTTCCTGGGTTTTGTTAACTGTTCCTGTGGGGTTATCTAGTGTTCCATCTCTGAGGTAGCCTCTTTCCAACCATTTTAAAGATAAAGCCAAAGTATAACATTTACTTACACCTAAGTAAAGAACTATCTTGTGCAAGTTAAAGCAATCATTTACCAGTGCCTAAATACTCAAAATGCCCAACACCACACTACCTTTTGTGGTAGAGGTTGACACCTCTGAGGTTGGAACATAACTGACAGAGGCAGAACATAACTGCAATATAGATAACCACAAGTTGCTTGCCATCAAGATGGCATTAGAATGGTGGAGGCATTGGTTGGAGAGGGTCCAGCACTCCTTTGAAGTTGCATTCCTTTAGTCCCTTTAACTTCTAAATCACCTACTGTCCTGGGTCAAAAATGGTAAGGCTGATGCTCTCGCATGTTCAGCTTGTGCCACAAAATTCCTGAGCTCATTTTGTCCCGTCCATGCTGGGTGCTCTGCTGAGTTGGAGCCTGGACAAGGAAACAGCTTGGGAGACATGTGCCCCCCGGCTGTTCCTCGGATAGACTCTATGTACTGGAGTGCTGGAGCGCATGCATGGTGCACCCACCCCGATGTCCGGCACGAAAAGTTAAAATGAAAAGTTTTTTGGGGCATTTTTTGTTTGTTCATTTATTTTCCCTCTTTAGCTTAAACGTACGTTGTCTGCTCAATAAATGGGTAACACGGTAGCAAGATACTGTCAAGTGCAGAAAGCTTGGAATATTTATTTAGCTTTGCTTGTTAAGTACTAAAATAGCTTTTTGGCCTTTTTTCACCTCTGCACAAAAAACAGCCATACTTTTTGTCCCTACTTGGTTTATCAAGAAGATATATAAGTATGTTTACTCCAAGACAAACCTATTAATCAGATCTCCCCCAACTGCATTTAAGTTTAATTTTGTAATGTGTATGATTCTGGATTGCAGTTAGCTCAGCTCATTCAGTCAGACCATTCAGATTGGAAAATAGGCTGCTGCAGCCAATACACAAACCAATCAAGGTGCAATTTCATACTATCTGATAACAGCCCCATGCTTAGAAGCTCCGTTCTCATTAAAGGAGCACAAAGTCCTGACTGCAAATACTGAACTGACTTCTGCACTAAAGTTTACAAAAGTGATACATGGTGGTTGAAGGGGCACTCTTCACAAAGGAGTGAGTATACTACCCACTCAGAGAGGGCAACACTAAACTGACACCAAACTAGATTGTTGTTAAGCAGCTGCTATGCTAATGCAGGTGGTGGCTGGGAAGTTGGTAAAGGGCTGCTATGGTATCTCAGGCAGTTAGATGTTCTGGTGTTTGTCAGGTGTTTGAGCTCTTTCTTACGGTGGCCCTGAAGGGCAAAACACAACGACATTTCAGAAACACAACGACATTTCAGAAAACACAACGACATTTC
>JBBPDC010046968.1:0-11557 GCA_037974485.1 Hemigrammopetersius urotaenia
TTCGGATCACATGCGTGCCGAACCGTGGAGAGGGATCGGTTCGGATCTCAGATCAACAGTGATCCGTTGCACCACTATACATTTGTGTTCCCTAATTAAAGGCACTGAAGACCACCAGTGACAGCATTTGTACCCTGAAAGGTACTTTGTTTTCTAACAGGATATACAGATGCATTTTTTATATTGGTTATACGTGTTGGATACATATTGCATATATAAGCGGAATACATATTGGATGTTGAATATTGTTTTAATGAAGCCTTTTAAGAGTTGACTTTTTGCCAATAAAATATTCTTGAAGGCTTGGCATAGTTACTATGCAATTAAGTCCATTGTATTGTATGTGGTTAATTAGTTCTACTATAAAAATACATACTAATATAACTAGTCACAGTTCTATATGCAGAACCAGCCAATAATATGACACCAGACACAATGTCATCCAGAATAAGTGGCATGCTTGATAAAGGGGAGCAAAAAGGTATTAAAAAAGGGGAAAAGATTACCAGAATCATTTAATGTCGTTCTTTTCAGTGTCAGATCAAGCTGATCAACAAAAAAGACAGTTGCCAGGACAGTCAATAACAATAAAGCACTGTATATCCGAGTGTGCTACAGTGGCTTTGTGCTGACTGTTACTGACCATGACCATAAAAAACGACTAAATGACATAGTAATCACATTCCACAGACTTGGATCAATACGCCACATACTGTACAAGCTAATAGAGAAAGACGGTGCCTTTGCTGCAGCACGTTTCATTTGCAGGAGGTCTGGCATGTGTTATTTGATTATGTGAGCAGTGAGGAGAGGGACCGTCAGAGGATTACATCTCCCTCTCCCAGAGACTCTGAGAGCCTCGGGCTGCTGACGAAATGAGGTTGAATTTAATTACGGGATCTCTTCTGCTATGAGAGTTTCCCGTCACTAAATGATTCGGGAGCTCAGCTCCCCTTTCAGCTCTACTTTTGTCCCCCAACTATTTCAAAGCATTAAAGGCTTCTGCTACTCATTTGACTCAATTATGATCCCTTAGAAAATGATTCATTAGTGTGATTGTGGAAGCAATCTCACTATTGTTCTTCTTCAGTTTGATTTAGATTTTTCTTTTTATAGCTGAAATTTGGTACCTCCTCACATCCTACAGTCAAAACATCCATTAGTGTCTCTTGTAGTGCGTGTGCATTCAGAGTCGAATTTGTAATATATGGTGAGAGATAGAGGATGGCCAAGTTGCCATAAAGGGCAACAAAATGTGGAACAAGAATTCTTTCATATGGAGCTAAAGACAGCAGACTCATAAACAGACTTAAAGCTAAGGTCAAACAGACGTGTGTCACTGTGGTGGTTTACACATTCAGCCATCCTTAACCATAAATGGTTTGGTAAGAGCCAGATTGTTAACAACCCTTGGGGCAAAATGCTGCACACTAAGTGGGGAGAATCAGAGAAGGTTCAAATTCATGATGTATGGGTTTTTTTAAAGATGTTTTTTAAAACACTGGTTTTATTGCACGGAAATGCAGGTAGTACAGTTTTTTCCCCCAATTTCCTCCTCAATTTTGTCATGTCCAATTCCCTCTCATGACTTCACTAGCATTGGAAGGGTGAAGGAGAGCATATGCTTCCTCTGAAACATGAAACGCCACTGCATCTTTTGAAACTGCCACTAACACAATGTCAACAGATGTCTTGGGTTACAATACTAGCCATAATAAGCCTGGTAATATTTGTAGGTGCATTCTAACACCAAATTCATCCAAGTCAGGAATGCTGATGATGAAGGCTACAGGCTGAATCTGTCAAGGAGAATTCTGGAGCCAAACTGTTCTGCACACTAGCAAGATACACAAGGTATCTTGATTTTTGAAAAAAGACTGCATTTGCTTTTATTCAAATGTTATTTAGTGATTTTATAAAAACAAATATAGTTAATCTATTAAGATTAATGGATAAAAATGATGTGTGTTCGGTGTCTTGGTTGCACAGTGGCTTTTGGCAACAACAAGGTGAGTTTAGTAGCATTCTTCTCCGGAATTGCCCTCAAATCGAAGTGTTAAACATCATCAGTCATGACCCAAGCACAATTCCAAGTTTGCATCTAGCCAAATACAGATCAAGAGAAAACAAAATGCATCAAGACAAAGTGGGCTACTATCTAATAGGGGGTTATTTTCTGTCTCTATATTCTAAATGTGAAAAGGAGTGCAAATAAGTGGGGAAAGCCTAAATGAGTGGGTGTGTCCAAACGTTGGTACTGCAGACGCTTTCCATTTTGTATTGACATGTTTGAGTCTGCACTTCCCACTTTACATCCCAATCAAACCACAATCTCCTCTTCTAGCTCTACATATTTGGCAGCTTGCTGCAAGTTTGGTAGAGCGCTTGAATGAGCCCAGACTGAGAAATATTTCATATTGTATTATGGCCTGCTCTTGTTCGGGCTGGTCATAACTGTGATTTCTAAGTGCTAACTCAGGTGTAAATATGATTACTTTGCCCTGCAGTGTTGTGCATGTGTTCGCTGAAAGCTGGATGCATGGAACTTCTGGCTCTTGTCCAACCTCTATGAGCACTTTATTGGCTTTCAGGGCTTTTACAAGCCAGGCTGCATCTGGCCTATTTCAGGGCGCTACCCCATTTGGCCTCATGGATGCGTCCATTAAACATGTGCTCTCGTGCCCTTATCCCAGCACAGCTGCAGTTTGTCCATTAACACGCTCACCAGTTCCATCCGAAGACCCGTAAGAGTCTTTTTACCGGGAAGTGAACACAGCACAGACACTTTCTCTCCTCTTCTGACCTCTGGCTGGAAGGTGTGAACACTTTTATGCTTTGTTTAAGTTAACACAGGTAATTTGTAGCTATGTTTGCATAATTCATAATTCTATTTTAATTCTATTTTTACGCCTCAAAGGTTTACATTTTTATTTGTACATGACCCACATTTGTCATTAGATATGCACTGAGTAGAACACATACTAGGGGTCGGGAAAAAGGTAACACAGGAAATTGCGAATCTGCCATAGAGCCCTAGTCAGGAGCCCAAGTGCATATAAATGGCTTTGCTTTTTCTGGGGGGTATGATGGTTCTCCCCACATACTGGCATCTGTTGGCAGACCTTAATGGAAAAGGCACTTAATGTTCTCCTTCAAGCGCGCTGAGCTGTCTAATGACACTTCTGAAAATATACACTGTCTGGTTTCATGTCTTGGAGGAGGCACGTGCTAGCTTTTACCTTGGTGTCCTTCCAGAAAAGCAAACCTAATTTACAGTTACTCTATTAGGCTAATGCCCGCAGATGTCTTTGGCATCACTGGGAAGCAAACTTGTGATCTCTCTATGACATAGCAATGATTAGACAGTGATTGATGATGCCCAAAAAGCAAAGTCAGCTTACCTGGTTGCTTCTATAGCCAATATGCAATTTGAGCATTTAAGTGACTACTGTCTTTCAAATGAGAGTGAGACTTTTCCAACCAGTGACAATTCACACCACACAAAGGCACCAATCTGACTCAGCCCTGTAATATGAATGTAGCCTTAGTTCATTTCAGTTTCATTCTGGATTCAGCCTCTTACCCGGACACCGAAGTTGCATTTGCCCTTACGCACAGCCTCCTCATCAGCCTGCCACTGGTGCGGCCGACTGGCCTCGGGCACGTAGGTGGGCTTCTTCCTGCGCAGACTCTGACGCAGCTTGTTCATCTCCGCACTCTCGGGCTCCCTGTTGCTAGAGGCACACACAGAGCAGAAGAAACAAGGGTTAGTCCATTGTTACCAAAAACTAAGTGATGCCATGGAAAAACTGTTTTTTTGAGTGTGAATAAAAAGAGCAACTCCTTAACCACCAGGCCACCAGCTGCCTCAAAAGAGTCGCATCAATGTCGCCAGCCATGGAAAACCGGGTCACACAAAAGACCTTTACCAACTGAAGCCTTCATCCAAGAACCTTTACATTAAGGTTTTTCACAATCATTTAAAACTTGGTTCTTGAAAGAGCTATCCACTTAAAGGTTCTCCAAAATGTTTTGTATGGCACCACTCCAAGAACCCCTATTAAAAATTTAGCTGACAAAAAAACCCCATAATTTGCATAATTTGGTTAACTTGTGGTGTGCACAAAAATGCTGATGCCATGCAGCCGTAGTCCTACACTCCATCATAAGTGTCTCATACTTCCAGACCTACTCTTAGATGGAGTTTCCTCATGTTTACTACTTGAAAAAGAGTATAGTGGCATTTTGCAGATGCCCTTATCCACAGTGATAAGGACGGTTCTCCTGGAGCAACTGAGAGAAAACTGGGATTTGAACCAGCAACTCTGTGGTCATCGGGTTCACAGGCAACCTTTTATAATCTGAAAAAAATTGAAAAAACTTTTCCTGGGTTGAGGAGCGTAGGGGAACCTCAAGGAGTGAAGGTAGGAAACACTGAAGTAGAAGATGTAAAATAACATGTAGGAAATCCTGCGGTGACCAAAAGGTGTTAAATCAAAGCTTTCTCCGTTTTAGATCCTTCAGTCTAGTAGCAACCTTTACTTTGATGCAGCATTGCACACACTTGGAATTCTCTTGAGTAGCTTCATGAGCCACCAGACTTGAAGAAGTCTGTCGGGAGCCATCACCACTAGAAACAAATTCATTTTGATCAAGATTATGAAACATTATGAAAAAACACATTTAAATAAATCATGCTGCTTCAAAGATAACTTCTCATATTTATTCTTCAAGTCTGTCTCACTGCGACATCACGTTGCTCCTTTATATCTTTGCAGAATAAAGCAGAAAGTGTCCATTACTTGTGGAAGCATGAAAACTATACAAGGCACACATTTCAAAGGCACCTCATTCCAACCACATTCCAACACATAACAAACCTTCTATTTATGAGTCATAATTAGGCCATTCATTCTCTGCCCTCATCTGCATTGGTAATTCCAGTTGCTGCATAATAAAATGTTGCGTGAGCAAAAACAGACTCTTCTGAAAAATGCTAATTACAGTTAACAAAGGAGGTCAGTTACTGAGAAAAAGCCACACCAGCAATCGTGAGGGAAAACCTCACTGATTAGAGTTGGAAACAAACAGCATTCACTGCACGCTTAGACGCAAACTTCAAAGCAACCGACTGATGACAATGCATATTTTATATTCTCTGACCATGAAAATCAGGCTTTCTGGGTAGAGATGGAAACAATCCAACAGCAGGTGCTGAAGGAGTTCTAATAATATAACAAATTCAGCCTGCAATGGCACACACTCACACTGTGTGATGTTCTGTTGCTAGCTGTATATTTCTTTCTGGTAGTAGAGTATTTATCTTCAGTAAGATACTTTTACACTGTCCCATACATACATACATACATACATTTACATTTACAGCATTTATCAGACGTTTTTATCCAAAGCGACTTCCATTACCTAACTACAGGGGACAATCTCCCTGGAGCAACTTGGGGTTAAGGGTCTTGCTCAGGGACCCAGTGGTGGTGTGCTGAAAGTAGGATTCGAACCCATGACTTCTTGGTCTAGAGGCAAGTATCCTACCCACTACGCCACCACCACCCATACATCCATACATCCATACATACATCCATACATACATACATACATACACACACATACATACATACACACATACACACATACATACATACATACATACACACATACATACACACATACATACATACATACATACACACATACATACATACATACACACATACATACACACATACATACATACATACATACATACATACATACATACATACATACACACTGAATTAAAGACTATTTATGCCAGATAAATGATGATATCTGAAGTGGTTTATGCTCACGCTGCTATTATCATAGCATTTTAATCGTTTAGCTATCTATGTTATTCAAACTTATGCACTGGCCAAAGCTACATCCATCGCTGTGAACTAACCAAGTTTTGCTAGGTATCTTTGGTTAGGCTTATTTTTTTTATTGTTATTTTTTATTGTTTCAAAACTGTAATTTCACAATTAATAGTAAAAGTGGTGGGTAGATCACAGGATGAATAATATAATCAACAGTGACAAACCTAAAACACAGCTTGAAAGCAATTAAGGCAAATTGCTTTTTCTACACCTTACAGTCACCTTACCATCTTTTCACCTGCTTTGGCATCTCTCCTCTCACTGCAGAGTTGAGCTAAACCATGCTGTCCTCCACTGTAATTCTTCAAGAAACACCTGTAAGGCATGGAGCAGATCCTATACACCTCTTTCAGCCGGCTGCTTTTATAAACAACCCCTCGCCCCACACACTCACACACACCCACACACAAGCACACTCACAAGCACACTCACATTTCCCGGAGCCCAATGGGGAACAGGTGCCAGACATGGAGTAGCACAAATATAAACATATGTGCCCAACTAGTGTGTACAGACAGAGCCAAATCCACATCCCATTCTGTTTACGCACGTGTGTGTGTGTGTGTGTGTGTGTGTGTGTGTGTGTGTGTGTGTGTGTTTTACATAGCCTTGCAGAGGATTTCACCCCTTCTGAGACAACGCCCGAGCCACGTGTGACAGATCCCATGAGGTCACACTGCCATCAGGCAAACCGAGCCAGAAAGCTCCTATCATTTGCTGTGTGTGTGCGTGCGTGCGTGTGTGTGTTTAGGGGCAGGGTTGGAAGTGTGGCAGGTGTGGGCAGCTGTCCAGCCAGAGGGTGTAAATGAGGAGCGCGTGTCTGAGAAGGCGGTGAATTTTTTCTAGCCAGTCATCTTCCAGAACTGACCTAAGCACACTGCTATGAATAGGCGTGGACCAGTCAGTATGAGGCTGATGCCAATAAAGCAAATAGACACAGCTAGAGGGAATGCAAACGTCCTCCAATATTCAATGCAGTGGCAGAATTCATGATAAATAAACCTACAGACTCTTCTTCACATTGGTGATAAACTATCAAATTTATCCTACTGCAACTAAACTTTCAGCATCATTCTACAACAAAAGATATGTCAGGGGTTACAGTGTTTACAACACCAATATAGCCTGACTATTTATTTACTTATTTTTAGAGCTAGTGGTGGTCTGGTCTTCAGGGTCCCCCAGACACTTCTGGATCCACTGTATTCTGAATAATGCACATTTTAAAAATCAGTGTAATTCTAATTACTATTTTCAATGCAAAGTGGAATTTTATCACACATTCTGTGTTGTAGCTGTTACCAATCAGTCTAATATCGAGAGTGTCTCTGCTATCCGATGGAGTGGTAACTGAGCTTGGCCTAATGTTAATCAGGTCTAGCGATTTTTTAAACAGACATGTCACTAAGCAGCTTTAGAGAAACGCAGGAGCGGACCCCCGATAAGCAAACTGAGGGTGACAGTAGTAGGAAAAAACTAAAAGACCCCAAAGAAAAACTGAGAGGAAGCATCCTACTCTGGACCACAGCGATACAAGGTTAAAAGATGCACTCAAATCAATCAGAAGAAAGATAATGAGAAATCTATTCATCAAATACTGCCAGGAAAAGACCTGGTGGGCAGCCAATTATGTAAACACACCAGATTATTGAGTACGCCTACTTTGGATCTGCATTTGGCAGTTTTAGCAGACACACCTACCAAACAGGCGCACTTTGTAGGTTTACTGTAACTGACAGCAGTCCATCTGCTGCTGCATCTGTTCCAACTCCGCCTCCACTCTGTCCATCAACAGAAATGGATCACGAAACACTGCAGTACCTGATACACTCACAGCGGAGCAACATTGACTGAAATGTCACTCATATTTTTCACTGCTGAGAATGGTCCCCCACAGAAATAATATCTAGTCAGCAGCAGCCCCATTGTGGTCTCTTGGCACTGATGACTATAGTCCTGAACTAACACACTAAACCTACTGCAAGTAAACTTTCAGCAACATTGCATAAAGATGTGCCAGGACACCGTAAATAGGAGACCCTCAAGGTTGTGGTATCGCATGCTATAAAACATGATAAAGTTCTATCATTCCATAAATATTAATTGTTTTCACCTCTTCTGTCTGGCCTTAAATGAAAACACAGCTTTAGAAATGTAGAGTGTAGAGCACAACACGGCAGTGTGCAGAGTGGCAGGGATGCAGGGGGAAGAAAGAAAGAGAGAGAGAGGCAGAGAGAGAGAGGGCTGAGAAGTGCCCATGTGAGGGAATGAAAGAGCGAGCTGGAAAACTGAGGAGAAGGGTGGTATTGAACATGCTCATTCGCTTTCACATCTCATCCGATTGAGGTCAGCGCTCTGACGTCTGACTCGCTCTACATGGCCATGACAGACAGTCCAAGTGGCTGGCCTGCTCCACTAGCCTTCAGCCAACGGGCTACAAAAAACACTGGCCGCAACAGACCCAGTCTGAAAGGCGGCGGTGTCTTCTGCTGGATTTTCTGAGTCACTATAATGTCAAATAGGGAGGCTCACTCCTAAACATGCGTCCGAGAGGCGACGCAGTTGCGAGCCACCTGAGACCTCAAAAGGAAATGAGTTCAGCACCAAATGAGGAGCAGCTGGAGTTCTAGATGAAGTAAAGAAGATTGGCAATGTCAACACTACATGCATTTCCGCGACAAATGCCAAGTGTGATTGCTATAAACCGGTGTTTGGAAACAGGCAACCACTGGTTTTATAGGCAAAAAAAGTCTGTGTTAAAAGAAATCTGCTTGCTTTGAAGACTCAAAGCAGGAACTTTCTGATTCTCTTCATTCAGTGTCTGGCATTTTACTGGAGCACCACTGTGAGGATGTTGGGGTCTTTTACCAAGCCATTTCTGGTTAATTGTGAAGGTAAATTACTGACCCTCTCCAAAAAGAGATAGCCATCTTATTAAAACTTACCTCGGCTTTAGTGTCTTCTAGTCTGTTTATGAGTCTGCTGTGTGTTTCGCTCCATGTTTGTTTCTTTGTGTTTTTGTTTCTCCGCGTTTTGTCCCTTTCAGGCCGTTTTAGCCATGATGTCACAGACTCTCTACTCTCTCTCCCCATACATTACAGAGTAAACTCGACCACAAAAACAGTTATTATAAATAATCAACAGGATCAACCGATCAAAATTCTGACTACACACACAATGCACTGGATAACTTTTTAAAAATGTTGGAACGGTTCCAAAATTCAACATATGCGGCATCTTTTTTGGAAAAACAGAAGTTAAACACCTCACACACAGAAATTACATAATTTGAGCAAAGCATTTAATCATATATCGTTGTCACACGAAAACTCTGACAGAGGAATCCTGGAATCCTGGCTGGGGCTGCTAGAGCCCTGGTGGTTAGGGAGTTACTTTTGTGAATGGAAGGTCATTGGTTTAAATCCCAGGAGTGCCAATGGCACCACTGACCTCGGTACCCTTGAACAAAGTACAGTCCCCACACACTGCTCCCTGGACACTGTATCGTTGGCTACCCACTGCTTCACTCGATGAATGAGTTAAATGCAGAGTAAGAATTTCTCACTGTGTACTGTGACAAAAATGGCCACTATACCACTTTACACTGATTCTGATCCTACGTGTACAAGGCTGCATTATTTGCATGAACAAAATATCAGCACATTCACAGTACAGTTCCCTTGTTCAGTCTCCCATTCCTACATCTGTCTATTTATACATCTCGCATGAGGCAGGGCCAGGAGATGCAACACGATATGCATTTCAGACCCGTTGTACAGTGGCTCTTGCACACACTGCAGAAGTACAGAACCCAAACAACAAAAATCTGCCACATTTCAAATATTTATGAACTGTGCTATATATGCTGTGAGTTCTAGATCACATTAGCACTGAGCTCCCTGAATATTTTGTCTTTTAGCTAATACTGTTGGCTTTACAGACTCACATTAGTTGAATGTCACGGGAAATTGAATGTACACTCTACAATAAATATTCAAACTCACATAGATCCATTTTGCAGGAATACAGTTCCTGACTGCAGCCTATTTGTTGCTGCAGCATCAGCCACCTTCTATTCTGTATGTCTGTGGAAAAGTACCACCATAGAACTATGGTGCAGTTTACTACTGCAGTTTTAAATCATTTTAGAGATTTAAAACTTATTGTGCCTTCATAATCTCCTCTTATGATCAATTTTGCATTTCATTAGAAATGAAATACGCAGCAACGAATGATAGCAGTTATAACCATAATGTTCAAATCTCTTGTGTGATTGTAGCTGTCTCATTCTTATACTAAGATATATCTCATTACCTGTAGCTCTATTTTGCTGTTGCTGTTGTTAATTTCCTGCTCGTCATCATTTCATAATCCTCTGGAGAGCACTGTTTAGTGTAGAACTGAATCATTTAGAATTTATTGCAGCCTATTATTCACATTAGCTTGTAACTAATGTAACACGTTAAACTTGAGTGACGCCTTCGATTTGCAACACACCGGGGGCCAGGAATAAGAGGCGTCATGCAAAGACAAATGCGCTGTGGGGGATTTTTGTTGGACTGCATCTCAGGAAGGAGCTGCTGGCTTCTGAAGAGGCACTTGACGCATCGCACTGTTCTTTGTACACTGAGATATAGAAACCTCTCCCCACAGTGACAGCGTTTTCTGCCTGAGACAAAAGCAACACAATGTTTCTCTTCTAAAACACTCTGCTCTGTGTCTACAATCCACAGAATAGTAATAGCCATGGCTTGTTTTGACACAACACAAACTCTGGCTCAGTTTTCAAAACACACAGAGAGTAGATGCGAAAGGATGCTCCGTTCCTTTACTGGTAAAGGGGTTCAGCAAAATATCATTTAAGCTATATTCTAAATCTAAATGTGTCTGCTGATAAAGGTATGGGTGATATAGACTTAAAACCACACTATATAGACAAAAGTATTGGGATAAAAAAACTAATGGCACAATGTGTGCTTGGTGGCTGAACTAAACTTTTCAATTTATGTTAAAACATTGGGCAAGACCGCCAAAACCTACAATTAAAATGTGGTTTATCAAGGAAGTGATTTACTTTCACTTTGAAAAATAACAAAAGATGTAATTTCATCCAAATATTTGTAAAAATAATGTATCATTTGTATATGGAAATAAATCATGTATATTATTTAAAAAAATTAAAATGAAATATAATATGCTCCGGCTACATGCCCCTCAGGCCTCCTGGTGGTTCCGGGACCCTGGTTCTTTAATTGCCAGGTTCTTCTATTTACATCACTTTTTTGTTCTCAGAAGAAAAGCATGGGATGAACATCACGAGTGGTCAGCAGACGCATTTCTGAGGAAGTGTATAGTCAGAACCCCACAATCAAGCCGTTAGTCATCATCATTTTCAGAAAGGCGTGTGCTCACAGGTCAGACGATGGAAAGGTGGTGTAAAAGAGAAATGGAGAAAACAGAACACTAGACTGAGATCCACTAACATGTTAACTGTAGAGGGTCAGAACTGTGCTCTCCACCTGTCGCTTGATCCTGGCTCACAGTTCTGCATCTGTCTGTCTGCCCCTGACTTTCACACACACACACACACACACACACACACACACACACACACACACACACACACACACACACACACACACACA
>JBBPDC010046979.1:0-11557 GCA_037974485.1 Hemigrammopetersius urotaenia
TAAATCACCTCTTTCCCATTCTGACATTCAGTTTGGAGTTCAGGAGATTGTCTTGACCAGGACCACACCCCTAAATGATAATTGCATTAATGAGAAATTGAACCGGTGTTCCTAATAATCCTTTAGGTGAGTGTACATGCCGTTATGAAATCCTGCTACAGGGAGTTTACTTGATATTCAAATTGAGCGTATTGCGGCAAAAGTAATGCTGTTTATTTCTCCTTTACAAGAGAGCTTTTGAAAGTTCATGCAATTGTTCAAACATTCCATGCCTTTGCTCTGCATTTGCAAATGCAAGTCCTCTCAAGTGCATTTCATATTGTGTGTTTACAGCACGTGTGATTCACCAATTGGATCATGACTCACAGACAAGGGAAGATGGGGACATAAACAACCTCCAAGTTGTTACTGCACATGCCGTCACTGCACAACCATCCCTGTATGGTATGTATATAATAGTCATATGAACTCCCTTCATGAGTGCTTTCTTTCTTCCTAAAAGATGTACTGCATTTTTGTTGTTAAATATACCCTATTAGGACAAAAGTATTGGGACACATTTTGTGGTTTGGGCTATGCCCCTTACTTCCATCTTAATGCTTCAGTATACCAAGACATTTTGGATAACACTATGCTTCTGACTTTATGGACACAGTTTGGGGAAGAACCTTTTCTATTCCAGCATGACTGTGTCTCAGTGCACAAAGCAAGCTCCGTTAAGACATGGTTGGATGAGTTTGGTGTGGAAGAATCCGACTGGCCTGAATGGAGACTGCAAGCCAGACCTTCTCATCCAGCAGTGCCTAACACCATAAATGCTTTACAGAAGGAATGGACACAGATTCCCACAGAAACACTCTAAAATCTTGTGGAAAGTCTTCCAGAAAGTGGAAGCTGTTCTTGCTGCAAAGGGGGACCAGCATCTTATTAAAGTCTATGTATTTGAATGCAATATCATTAAGTCCCTGTTGGTGTAATGTTCAGGCATCCCAATATATTTGTCCATATAGTATATATATACAGTGTATTGAAGAAACAAAACAAATATCTGAGAATAATAACTGATAGACATTTGGTCTTAATTACATGAATATTCTTGTTAATCTAATCTCCATTATACAGGTCTGTACCATATGATAATTTACCATGAACAGTAATTCACTGCACTTATTCAAAGAACAGAAAAAATGTCTGACTCAAAACAAGCTTACAATAAAAGCCATGTGCAAGTACTGAAGCTGAAGAAGCTTCCCATTCATTTTTAATTACAGTGTGTGTTAAGTAAAGTTGTTTCTTTGTAGGTTTAATAGAACACATGGGGGAAATGCTGAAAAGGCTGAAAAATAACAGTGGTCTTTTACATTGCTGGTCTGTAATTATCGGATAACTGAAATAAATGAGACTGACTGTGCCCTCTGGATAACAGGTAGACCTGAAGCCAGGAGACCATCACTGCAAGATTCTGAAACCTCAAGTGACTCCAATTACTACTTTGATCCCCAAATGCCTGCTCATCCAAATGACATGCACAGTAAGCTGCTAAATCTTCTTAACAAACAAAAAATACAAACTCAGTAATAGAGTATACATCAAATAAATGAATGCTCCATCTTCATTTGTCATACTACTGTACTATGACACTAAAGAGCTGGCTGCAGATTATACTTTGTAAGTCAGTGGAATCGTCATTGTTTGGAAAGTCAAGAGCGAACTTAAACACATACTGACAAAAACTGTTGACCTTACAGTCTTGGACGATGCACCTGTGGTTGATGAGTGCAATCAAGCTCAAGGAACTATATGCAAGGATGAAAAACCTCTCAAAAACACAATAAGCTGTAAGCACTCATATTTACCCCTTTGGAATTATGTTACTGCAATTTTCATGGATTAAACAAAAAAAAAAAAAAATCATCTGATGCAAGAGACGAAGGGGGGTGGGGGTGACGGAGTGATTCATTTCTCAAGTGATTCGTTTCAGTACGTTCACTTAAAAGATCGCGAACGACAAAACACTACTTCCCACTGCCATTCCTCCGTTAACAGCAAGAAAACAGACTCCAAAACTGCTGTTGTTTTTTATTTTTAACTGAGCATAAGCTCTCGCAGCACTCGAGCTTCGGAGTTTTTGCTCCGTCGAGCGTCGAGAAACACCTCGCAGCCAGTAGGCTACTCCGCAGCCGTCAGTGGTTAAGAGAACTGCCGAAGCCATAATGTTTATTTTTATTTTTAGGAATAAAACCAAAGAAAAAAAACAGCCTTTCCAGAACTTTGTCTGCCGAAGCTTGTTCAGCTCCACCCTCGTTCCCCATTTTTTCCACTTCGGATCGGCATCAATCTCATTATTAACCTTTAGTGCCCTCAGTTGACGGAAATCCGTCATAGCGACGGAGAACTTTAATCCATGAATTTTACATGTACTTAAATATCACTATGTAGTAAATTCCTTAGAGATCTGCTCCCATCATTTGTCTATAGGTGATGTCCTTGATTCAGAGAGCACATCTTCAGGAGAATGTTATGAAAACACAGAAGCTGAACGGGAGAAATTTTTCAATCCAGGTCAGCTGATGGAACCGACACTCAAATCAGCAAACTGCCAAAACATCAGACGACATTTGAAATAAAGATTTCCACATTACTTTTATTTCCCCACTAGATGTCAGCCAGTTTTACCGTGAGCAGTCACTACCGATGGGACATCCGTCCAACATCAATCCATCAGACAAAATAAATCGTAAGTAAATGTGGAATTGAAAAGACTTTTCAAAACCTCTGTATAAGTAAATGGTTGCAGGATAAAGTCACCCAGAGTGGATTGATGTGAAATGCTCAATTCTAGTGAAACATAAGAATTGTACAGTGTCCGTGATAGGAACCAGATATCCAAAGTGTTCAACGCTTTTAAAAGGCATCTTACAGAAAGTTATCACATAAAATGGTTATAAATATGTTGTCTGATACCTTTGGTAAGATTTTATGGGGGGGGGGTGCCAGGTGCAGAGTGGAGAGGTGCAATGCAAAATCATTCACAAAAAAAGTTACAGCTATTTTACCATTAACATTACATATAAAACTCAGATGTGTAGTCCCACTGGTGGTTTTAGATAGTAAATTAAAAATGTATATTATAACCCAGCTTCGTCAACGAAACTGTGAAGAAATCGGAGTCAGTTTATCTACAAAGCCCATTTCACACCAAAGCACTCTCAATGACTTCATTAACATCCCAGCCTATACATTTTGCAAAAATATCCCCATTATACACATTTGTTTAATGTTGATAATGTTGTTAAAATCAATGAGCCTGTTGACAGCACATCCATGACTCCTTTCAATGTGCTGTATAGGTGATGTCCTTGATTCGGAGAGCACATCTTCAGGAGAATGTTACGAAAACACAGAAGCTGAACGGGAGAAATTTTTCAATCCAGGTCAGCTGATGGAACCGACACTCAAATCAGCAAATTGCCAAAACATCAGACGACATTTGAAATAAAGATTTCCACATTACTTTTATTTCCCCACTAGATGTCAGCCAGTTTTACCGTGAACAATCACTACCGATGGGACATCCGTCCAACATCAGTCCATCAGACAAAATAATCCGTAAGTTGATGTGGAATTGAAAAGACTTTTCAAAACCTCTGTATAATTAAATGGTCACATGGAAACAAAGTGGTTTGATGTAAAAGGCTATATTCTAGTGAAATTCAGGAATTGAAGAGATATCCAACGCGCCCATTTCACATCAAAAAGCTCAGAATTACTTAACATCCCAGCCTATAAATTATTCAGAAAGATCCCCTTTATACATATATTTGTTTAATCAGTTAAGTTGGTAATATTGTTAAATCAAAGAACCAGTCATACAAAACTGAAATACACTTTCTTTTGTGATGCAGATGATGCCAGTGATTTAGACAGTACATCTTCTGGTGAATGCTATGAAAACATAGGCATGGAGGCTGAAGCCTTTGTCCAGACATGTGAGCTCAAATGTTCTTCAACTTTGCAGCCTAAACTGAACTTACATTCTTTAAAGATACGCTCTTTGTAGTGATGCCTCAATTCTTTTCCTATGGAACCTGTGCACTACACAGTAACTAATGCCTGTCCCAACTCACCTGATTCCAAGTCATTTAGGGCTTAATAGGTACCTGATGAGCTGGATCTGTTGTGTTGAGGCAGAGAATAGTTAAGCGGGAAAATCACTCAAGCATTCGTTCAAGAAACACTTAAGGTTCTTCTATGGCATTACCCCAAAGAATCTTGTTTGGCACCATGATTTTGATAATAGTCTGTGTGTTGTGGAGTACCCTGAGAAGAACTCAAACAATGCTATTCAATAACATAAAGCATCTTCTTTTGTCTGAAAGTGGACGGAAGCCAATCACATCCTGAGCAGAACCCCCTGAGTCACCACATTCCTCAACCAACAGGATTTCTTCATAAACCAATCGCACTAAATCAAGGTACTTCTTAGGTGGAACCATTCGACTTTATCTCTGTATCTTTATTCAGCTGGCTCAGTCATGTGGCAGGGCTTCATATCACTTTAGAATGTATTATTACACTATAAAAATGTATCAAAAGTATTTGCGCACCTGACCCTCACACCTGAATGACCTTTATTATCATCCCACACCAAAACAAATGGCATTAATGTGGAGATGGCCCTCACTTTGCAGCTATAACAGCCTCCACCAAACCACAAAATTCTGGTAGGTGCTGTGCTCTCTTGGCATCTGTCAAACCCATCCATCAGATTGCCTGAGAGTAAGCTGTGAATTATCACATCAAAACTAAATGTTTCCATAGTTTTGAGTGCTAATGTAACTCCAAAAGGCAGTCTGGAAGTGTACATGGTCTGCTCCTTCATGGCTGAGCTGCTGTTGTTCTTAGGTGCTTTTATTTTACAAAAAAAGCATCAACAGATTTCATAAATTGATTTTGTGACAATGCCACACTGGGCTTTTCAGTCCCATCATTTGTCTAAGTAAATTGCATAGCTATGTGCTTGATTTACACCTGTTTGCAATGAATGCAGCTAAAACTCATACACACAATCATTAGGAGGAGTGTTCAGAGTGTATTTATGCAAAAGTAATTGTTTATCCTTTCTGTAGATGACAGTAGCACATCATCTGGTGAAGATTATGAAAACGTACCAAAACTAGCCGAGGAGAACGGCCAGTCCTCTTCAACCAGTGACTATGATGACGTCACAAACTGGTGAATGCTGAAGCATTTTTTAATCACTGGGCAAGTGACACTTACAACCTACAACTCAAAAACATTCTCAGAAACTTATAGTATTTTATTTATTACATCTCCAGATGTCCTGGTCATGAGAGACTGCACATTTACTTTCATTCGAAATACAACGCATGTTCATCTTTACTCTATATTCTTTGGGATCTGTATTGTTGATTGGAGCAAAAGAAACAACTGACACAGTGTACACCGGTTTTAAACGTGTTGGGCATAATGAACATGTTAAAGTCTGAATACCATCAAAGATGATGATAAATTAACTATTTAATTAAAGTCTAAATAAAGAGGACTCCCATTACATGCTGCAAAACATTCTGGTGATTGTCAGACCTGCAATAAAACATCTTTACATAAACTGTCTATCAGATAAACTTTGAAAGAAAGCTTCTAAAAGACCCAAGAGAAGTTCCATTTTGTGCGAAAGCAGTTCAAACCTTAAAACCATTTAGTAAGACCTTTCCATACTTTGATGCCACCAGAATGTTGCAATAAAGGTTGAATTGCAAAACAGTTTTTGTTGTACAAGATGAATAACAAACTGAAATGCAAATAACTCCATGAAGCTAATCTCTGATTAAACACCAGCCCATATATACCAGGGTTCTCTATCTGAAAACCTCTAACAGTAGACTGTAAGAATAACAGAAAATGGCCAGCATCTTCTCTGAAGTAGGGGGCGAATCAGTACTTTCATTGCTTCTGAAAAGAATGAAAAGGAGCTGCTTGGTGCAGTGTGGTCAGTAACATCATCAAGCCCGGTGTTGGCCACAGACCCACTTTAATTGTGGTATATTCCTTAGTTCAGAAAGAGTGAAGGAGGAGTGCCAGCTGCACTGGCAGGCATATGCCCGCGCACCCTGCCTCCTCTTTAGCTTGACTTTCAGCTTGTTACGATCTGGCATGTTGTTTCTACAAGAAAGAAGAAAAAAAAAAAAACACACATATATACACACAGTGAGAAAATGTCGTTTTTCTTAGCTCTGTTCAGTTTTTTAAATAGAGATTCATTCTTGTTCCAGGCTAAGTGCACTAGTAATGATTTTTCATTTTCCTCTATTTATTCAACCTAAAGGCTTATTTGTTGCAAGTGATAATGCTGTTATGATGCTGCTACTCCGCAACGTTGTATGTTTCAAATAATTTGTACCAAGCTGTGAAACTTTTCAAAAATGCAGTCCAGAATGTTCAGAGCTGTAGACTCCACACTGCCTGAGAAAGCTGAATGACGTGAATTTCCTTCCTAGAACATGACTGTAAATAAATATTTACAATATATTTCTTATTTAAACATTCGCAAGTAAATTGTGAAGAAACTCATTATGTTAAAAGCTTGGTTCTCTGCTTGAATGTGTGACGTAAAGATGTGTATAAATGGAATAAACGAATTACAAGATTGTGAACATGAGTCACTGTGTGTTTGATGCTGAAACCAAACGGAAAAAGCATTTCGCAGATATATTGCATTCCCCCAACATATTACATATGCTTCTTTCCAGCATCCTGGAAAGTGCTCTTTCTGAGACAACGGCAGCGGTGTATCTCACTGTGGCTTTATCAAAGAAAACAATACAAAATATACGAAAAGCCACAGTTATATGAAACAAAATGGCTAGTGCAGACTACGTTAAAGGCCCAGAGCTTCTTTTTCTTGCCACCAATTCACTTCAGCTTGTATACACCACTGCTGCCCTCTGCTGATTACTATCATCCAATATTACATGAACATACCTGAAGAACAGATAGTCACAGGAAGGGTCCCACTCATGATCATCAAACATGGCTACTCGGAAGTCGCAAGATGTACATCTCAGTTGGTCACAAACCCTACAAGACAGATTACATTGGCAAAAACAATAAAGACGGTTTCTAATTTCTACAACAGGTGAATCGAATCAACTAATAGGTACTTGTTATGTGAGTAATATACTATAATAATCTAGTGTAATGTTAATGCCAGAAGGATCACCACGTCACACGTAGGTGCTATTTCAGGCTAGATTTGCTACAGAGGGTAAAATTGGATTCTATTTTTTCTTTTACATAAATGTTTATGTAGGTTTATGTCAGTAAAAATCCTGTCAAACACCATCAAGTACAAATACTGTCTTTCAGTAAAGTGTTACCCCAAACGTTAGTGTTTGATTAGAAAAATACACTGCAAAAAATGTAACACATCAGACCTCATAGGGGGTAAAAATAATGCTGGGTATCTATGCTGATAGGGACTGAGTAATGCACCACTGTGTTGGGGTGCCATTGTCTAGCCTGTGCATTTCCCCATAGATATGCCTTCCCAGTTCATCACTGACCCACCACTAAACCAGTCATTACCCTTTCGCATTCATCAGGTGTACTCAGGGTGAACCTACACATCTGTGAAAAGCACAGGGTGCCAGTGGTGCACCTGCCAAATATGGTGTTCCGTGGCAAATGCCAATCGAGTTCCACGGTGCCAGGCAGCGAGCACAGGGCCCACTAGAGGATGTCAGGTCATCAGGCCACCCTCGTGAACTCAGTTTCTGATTGTTTGGTCAGAAACATTCAGACCAGTGGCCTGCTGGGGGTCATTTTGTAGGACCCTGGCAGAGTTCATCCTGTCCCCCCTGTTCCCCCCTACAGCCCTGTCCAGCTCTCCTAGAGTAACTGCCTGTCTCCTAGGATGTCCTCCATGTTTGCTGTGTCTCCAGACTGTGCTGGAAACAGAATGTATTGATGTGCCGTCTTGGAGGAGTGGGAATACCTGAACAACCTCTGTAGTGTCCTGATATCGCCTCATCCTAACAGTAGTAACAGTGACCCTAGCCAAATGCAAAACTAGAGAAAAAACAGTCAGAAAAAAATGTCAGAGGCCACCACCTGTTAAACCATTGCTGTTTTGGGGGTCATCTAATTGTTGCCCCTCTCGTACACTTTCATTAACACCAAAGCAGCTGACACTAATTAACAACCCACTCTGCTACTGCACTGACTAGATACATATCCCAGTAGTTTAACTGACTTGAAGCTAAAAAGTGTTCCTTGAATTGTTTTGAGCAGTGTCTATAGTAATAATGAAATCCAAACATAGTGAAATATTATAGTGCATACTGCAAAGACTGAGGCACAAAGGACCTTTTGGGGTGTTTTTTATGCAGTGTTCAAACGCAACTGTCCTTATCAAGAACAACAAGATGCTTTCCACAGGATGTTAAGACTTTAGGTGTCATTATTCTGATGCGATATGAAAATGAACTCAGAGTTGCGATCATCAGTGGGCTCACTGAAGTGTAGCCTGGGAGAAGTTCATCTCCATAACACTCACCTTTGTGAAATACTTGTTCCAACGCCACTTGATATTGAGCTTCCCCCTAGGAACACAGGGCAGCACCTGTAAGTTAAATGAAAGTGAAATTAACCTTCAGAAGCATATGAATTCTACATACTGGCTCAACTTAGGCTCAACTACAGCATTCATAGTTCTTTAAGATGATCAAGCAATGAAAGAGCTTAATAATATTGACATGGTTGTGATAACGCCCATTCTATTGTCGTTCCTGAAATGTAGCTGAAAAAATAAATCAAAAAAGACAACGGAATCATTATGATCATTCATATGACATTTCATTTCATCCTCACTTAAATTTGTTTAGGTAGCAGACACCCAGCCACCACTTGGTATTTAGATATTTAGCAATCAGCACTGGAAAATAATTGTTGTTGAAGACGACAAAAAGTTACTGACATCACAAACCACCATCAGGAAGTAAAGACTACACTCAACTACACTCAAGAACACAAACCTCTCATTTTGCTTTTAAACCAGACAGAGCTGGTGATTTGACCAGGAACCAGAAGAACAGACCTGAGCTTACTCATGTAGTCAAGTTCTTTCACACCGAAATCATCAAACCATGTCTTTACGGTGCTTGCTTTGTAAACTGTGATGCAGTCATGCTGGAGTAGAAATAGACTCCCCCAATCTATGTCCCCAAAGTTGGAAGCATGCTGTTGTTCAAAATGTTTTGATATGCTGAAGCATTAAGACTGCCCATCACTAGAAGTAAGGGGCCACATAAATTTAAGCCATGTCCCAATACTTTTGTCCATATAGTGTATCCATGTTTGCTTTTCTTTACTGCCCTGTTTCACATGAGATAGTTGGCACACTGCTAAGGGCACATGATGCAGATTTTACATCTAGTGATACTATAGCCTACACTATGTGACAGACTCTCATCATGTATGAGAAGGTATCCGCACTGTCACAGACTTCAGAAACAGAAGTGTCTATAGCTCTTATAGCTTGTAACTCTAGCAGACTCAGCACTTTTTTGCCAGATTTCACAGCTGACAATAAGAGGCAGGTGTCCAAAAGGTGTCACCACAAGAAAGGCAGCTGAACCCAGCAGCGTTCTGGGATGTCTGATAGAACAATGTGCAAATCAGCTGTCAAAGAGTGTTCACTAATGACCATTCATTTTCAGGCTGTGGTCCCCAAATGCCTGCAGTTATTTTCCCCAAATCAAACCAATCAGCAGTGAGGAGGTCAAATTATTTTAGCCCTGTAGCATTACATTTCATTCATTTGGCAGACAATTTTATCCAAAGCTACAATTTTTATGCAGGTGTAGTGCAAGAAGACAGATCTCATCTCTGAATAGAAGAGTCTTTGGGAGGTTTTCGAAGATAGAGAGGGGTTCTATTGCTCTGGTCATTCTGTTTCCATTTCTCTACACATTACAATGGACCACCTAGAAAACTAGGCCTCTGTCGGAATGCTGTTTGTTAACAACAGTCCTTAAGAAGTTGGCTTCTAAACCATCAAGGCCCAGGCCAAAGCATCTCCATCTACAGCTGGATTATGGACTTGCACCACAAGAATGCACCTTCAGCCGTATTACCAGTTTGCCTTTGTTCCTACAGTCCTTTTCATTTTCCCTTTTTTAAATTTGATAAGGTGTAGTTTGGTTTCATTTGGGGGCACTGGCTTGGGAAGACAGTAATGTGATTCTGTGGTGTGCAACAGAATAACAACAAAATCTCAAATCTACTGATGTTTCTTCCAATAAACTGTATTTTGTGCTCCTCATAAGTACTATCCACTTACTTCTTCGAAGCTGTTTGAGGACAAGAATCCTTTGCACGACTCTTTGTTGCAGCAGGTATCTGTGGATACACAATTCATCTTAGTTAACAGCAATGCATTTCACTTGAAAAACATCCAGACGCGTCTTCTCATTAGTGAACTGAGCTCCTAATGAAGCTACTGCTGGCACAGGTGTTAAACTGCACACACATCTTATTTAATCTCTGTAGAAAAGCACTGCCAGTGGAGTGGGATGCTCTGGAGCACATACACATGTGCCTATGGTCACCAATCTTCGTAAATAAACATCCCCCTGCATTGGTCTGTGGAAATGCGTAGCAGTGGACAACCTTGGCGTTGTCCTGAATTGTGTTTCACTGGAAGTAAGGGGCCACCTAAACTCAATCATTAAGAGGTCCCAATACTTTTGTCCAGTTTTGGGCTTTCAGTTAAAGCCTATAAACTTCATCTACTCACCTCTGAACTGAGGTCATCTTCTTCATCATCATCAAGGATTTCTTGCAGCACAGCCTCGATGTCTTTGTCTTCGTGTTGATTTGTGTTGCTTCTGCAAATAAAAATCCAAATGCTGGGTTTAGTGTATCACTCCAAACATATGGCACAGCTACATATATCTGGATCACACAGAGTGAGGCAGATTTAGCTGGACTGCCAGATGCATTCTTCAGGCTGGCTGTTGTTACCCAAGCAGCAAAGCTCCTGACCTGCTAGCCCCCAGCCGTGCACAGAGCTGAGCTGAACATATACCTGTGAGTGCAGTCCTTATTTCTCCGTTGTATGACATGTTCTTGGTTTTGTTTATTACATGGAAGTTGAGCAGACAGCGACGTATTTCTACAAAACTTCTCCTCAACCTCGTCCAGTAAATCGTCTAAATTATCCGCCATGATTGAGGGGTTTTCTCAATCCTCCAGTTTGTGCCCTTCACTCTGTCCGAGGGCAAAATATGGTCATTTCTCATAATGTCGCTCATGTTGCACAGTGAAAGAAATCAAGGGGAAACTGGTGTTCAGTTTGGTTAGATTTGTATAGCTAAAATGTAAAATAAAGCTGCTTTACAATTCCAATCAAGTTTATGGAACTTGAAATGAATTGCACACTCGCACTTCGCATTGCCCCTGTCTTGTTTTAAAAACTGGGGTTTGTAATAGAACCGCAGGGGTTTCGCGAGTTTAACGGAAAAGCTAATAATTA
>JBBPDC010047019.1:0-11557 GCA_037974485.1 Hemigrammopetersius urotaenia
AGTAGTAGTAGTAGTAGTAGTAGTAGTAGTAGTAGTAGTAGTAGTAGTAGTAGTAGTAGTAGTAGTAGTAGCAGTAGCAGTAGCAGTAGTAGTAGTAGTAGTAGTAGTAGTAGTAGTAGTAGCAGTAGTAGTAGTAGTCGTAGTCGTAGTAGTAGTAGTAGTAGTAGTAGTCGTAGTAGTAGTAGCAGTAGTAGTAGTATTAGTAGTAGTAGCAGTAGCAGTAGTAGTAGTAGTATTAGTAGTAGTAGCAGTAGTAGTAGCAGTAGTAGTAGTAGTAGCAGTAGTAGTAGTAGTAGCAGTAGTAGTAGCAGTAGTAGTAGTAGCAGCAGTAGTAGTAGTAGTAGTAGTAGTAGTAGTAGTAGTAGTAGTAGTAGCAGTAGTAGTAGTAGTGTTGTTGTTGCTGCTATAAGACTCATGTCATTGTCATAATAACTACTTTTATTATGGTATTTGTATGCTATATATACTTACCCCTTCTTGCAGGTGGCGATACCAACATCTGTCAGTTTCATACCAACACCTGGACAAAAATGAGGACAATATTCCTGGTGAATGTGTCAAAGCAGTGGCAGAGCTAAACTAACACACCTGATCCAGTTAATCACGGCCTTTAGTAACAACGTGTTACAAAAGGTAAATATTGCAAGGTTGGATGTTTCCAGGCTTTTTCCAGGATTTATAGAATATATATATTTTTTTATAGACTCAAGCTCATCAGGTATTTATACTGACAGTGATACTAAAAGTGAAAGGGATATTAATGAGTTTATCCTCCATCTTTACTGCATTAAGTCTTTAGATGAGATGTTGGGACATTGCTGTGATAATTCGATTGCATTCAGCCTTGAAAGCATTAATGAGGTCAAATACTGATGTTTGATGATCAGCTATGCCAAAGGTTGCATGGAGTGGATTTAGATCCCCTTTATGACCATAACTGAAAAAGAAGAAACCCACACCAGCCGGTTGCAATTTTCCTACAGATTAGGAAAAAATAAATATAAGTAGTCATAAACTGTGTGAATATGATTAATTAGGAGAATAATGCCAAGATTATTCAATTACTTCTAGTGATAGATCTAAAGCACTGTTCTTTGTCATATCAAATCTCTGAAACACACTAGACATACTTTGACTCATCAGCATGTTACCCCACCCCACCCATGAACCCCAGATACTGAATACAAAAGACAGTAATGGTCTCTTACCCTGCATGTCAGTGACAAGAAGGTTTCCATCAGTCTGAGTGTACACCCAGTGCTGGAAAGCACAGCACTTTTGACCTGCCTCTGAGTCTCTCCTCATCAGATTAATTTCTTTCCCATCCTTCACAGAGTATTTCACAAAGTCTCCAATCAACTCCTCCTCCAGAGTAGCATATGGGATATTATTAGATGGACGGTGAACCAAGTAAATGGGGATGATCCTGGAAAACATATACAACAAACCTTATGAGCCTTCTGTTAAAAAATGGCCTTGAGTGAAACTTGGTCTGAGCACCTTTCCAGAGCAAACATTTAATACCATATAAAAGTGTTAATAGACTTTTTAGAATTTAAGAAAGTGAAGAACTTTTGCACATCTTATTTACAAAAATGGTTCTGTGAAGAAGCCACTGAAAGGCTCTTCAGGGAACCAGCAGCGGGGTCTTCTATTGCATGGCTCCAAATAACCATTTTTGAGCTCCATTTAATAGCTTTATTCCACAGAGTATACATGAAGAATTTAGGTTTGTGAAAAAGTCTATCTATGGATGCTGGAGAGCTCTGTGTTAAAAATTCTGAGGATGACATTGCACTTACTCTGGAACTTCTCCGAACGACTCTGTAGATTTGGCTGTGTTTGTGTAAGCCCTGATGTATTCTCTGGCTGTGTTCTGCACATAACACTCCTGAGGAAAACACAATGATTTTTCTACAATTATGCAACATAGCTACAGTGTATAATCATTGTGATGCAGGCAATTCATAACTTCATAACAAATATCCTACAAAAATTGAATACATTCAATTCAGTTCAATTTTATTCATATCGTGGAACAGCCATTGTCCATGAGACACTTTCTAGAATAAAAGTCCCTAAGGGCATAACTCTGCTGTATATGACATTGTAGTATGGATATTATTATTTCTATTTAATAATATACAGTTATAATATAGTTATAATTATAATTATAACTATAATTGTAGCTGTTTTTGGTCACTTATACAGTTTTTACAACAACTGTAAATGAGTATGAGTATATGGAAAAGAGTATAATAATGTGTGTATATATACATATGTGTGTGTGTTTGTATAGACACGTAGATATGTATGTGTAAACATGCATATAGGAATAGTTATATCTACAGTACAACACTATTGTGTATACAATAGTGTCTTGTAGTGTATTGTTATTGGCTCCCTATGTGTCCCTCCTTAGTCTTTTATAGTACTTTATTTTTAAGTGAAGTATTTGTAAACTTATATTTATAAATATATAGGTTAACTTGTTAACCCCTTTTTACCCTCACTGTCGAACTGTCTGAGTGCTGCTGTTCTGTTGTGTTCTATGTTGCACCTTTTGTCCAGGACGACGATATTTCGTCTCACTGCGTACGTTATATATGGTTGATATATAGAAGTATATATATGTATATAAAGCTTTACTTACTTACTCACTTACTTACTTACTTACTTACTTACTCACTTACTCATCTGAGACCATGCTCCTTCATTTGAATAGTGTATACAATTTGAATAAAAATAAAAGTTCAAAACCAAGGTGGAGCAGCACTAAAATCATAAAGGAGACGATCTAGGAACATTCATAAAAATTCATTTGCCACTGTTAACTGTTTACTTTGTAGCATCTTTCTCGAATACATGACATTAACTATCCACTAACTTGATGTTAGCTATCAGTAACCAGGTAAGTCAGCTTTTTGTCACTGTTATCCAATGGGTTCTTAATTTCATGGTTGTCATCAATAAAAGAAAACTAAGCGTAAAAGCCTATAAATTACTTTAACAACAAATATAAGCAATTTTCAGACACCACTGTCATAGTTTGAATCATTGTCTGCTCCTATACTCTACTCAAATACTGTATATGCTCCTCATATACTGTAATTAATTCATAAAAGTATGTGCCAGATAGCTCCCTCTCATGCTCTAGCCCATGGAGGCATGAACTCCACAAGACCTTTAAAGGTGTGCTATGGTATCTGACATCAACATTCATTATCTTTAAGTCCAGTAAGTTGTGAGGTGGTGTCTCCATGGATTTTAGTTTGTCCAGCACATCCCACAGATGATTTATTGGACTGAGATCTGTGGACACTCATGAGCTTGTCCCTCCTTGGAGAATTGTGTAGGTACTAACCACTACATACTGGGAACCCCACAAGGCCTGCTGTTTTGGAGATGCTCTGATCCAGTTGTCAAGTCATTTGTCATTTGATTTGTTAAAAGTGCCCAGAACCCAAGAACTGAAATATTCACTTGACAGGGTGCCATTGTTATGAGATATTCAATGTTATTCCCTTTATCTGTCAGTAGTTTTGATGCTGTGTCTGATTGGTGTACATGGTTTTTTATTTTCTTGAACTAAACAAGTTCTCAGCAACATAGGAGATTTCGGTCTCACCTCCACAGCCAGGTTAAAGTTTTTCTCAACGAGTTGCTCATTGTCTTTGGTTCCACAGCTGATGACATTGTGGACTTTGAGCACACAGGGGTGTCCAGGACTGAAGGTGGGCACCATGCCGGCCCGTAGAGTTGTCCTGAAGGCTTTCCGATGCATACCCTCCCCAAAGTGGTCCTTTTCTGTAAGAATGCTGGCAGGCTGGTTCTCACCAAAGTACTGATCAGTCAGGATATTATCCTTAAAGAGCAGAGGAGCACAGTTTACATCCTCCTCTTCCCCCTCCACCTTCCTGCACTCTACTGAGGCCAAGAAAGAGAGAGAGAGAGAGAGAGAGAGAGAAAATAACATGTTAATTAGGTTTGCTTTTTTGGTTTTTGACATATTAAGTACAAACCTATCACTTTGCGGTGAAATAATAATAATATTTCATCCGGTTTCCATTTAAGTTTACCCTATACTCTATAAGAGTAAACAATAGCCAACCTGGTGTGTCATGGCTGGGGATGACAAGCTCCATGAGGACTGAGAAGAGAAGGAGAGAGATGTTAGATTAAGTTCATTTACAAAGTCTTCTCTGAAAACAGGTGTCCCCTCAGCTCTGATTTCAAATTACGTGGTTCTGTTTAGCTCACAAAATACAGGTTACATGTGAGTAGACCCATGGGTGATTAATTGCAAATTATATTCATTGACCATCTGAGTGAGAGTGCTGATCTGAGGTTAGTTTGTAGCCTTCATGAAAATCGATAACATGCGTTATCCCAGATCATCGTTCTCGACCAATGAACATCAACTGCTCTTGCTGTAATAATAAGAGAAGTCCATTAATGATTAAACACTTCTCTGTAATGAATTTACAAAGATCTAAATTGTGTGTAGAGAAAATTACTGGAACCAGGGCTCACAATGTCTTCACACAATCTCTTTTGTTATTTACTTTGCAAATCCACCTGTGAACCTACACTTGTTGTCTGGGTTTTATATTCCATTTTAAAGTATTTGTTGTAATAGTGCTAAATCTAAAATAATATGTTTTCCTTGGGTACTATTTTACCTCATAACCTCCTGTATTCAATTGCTTCAACAGTTCCTATCAACAAAACTCAAAAATGGTGCACATCGAACCACTCACTGAATGTTCCGAGAACCACTACTCTGGACTGACCTCAAATCTTACCTTCAGAGGTGAGGTGGTACTCTGAGGTGGACACTGAGCCAAAAGAGCCAGTCAGACTGCAGCGGTACATGCCCAGGTCCTTACTACAGGCTTTCAGAATGGACAGAGTGACACGGCTGTCATCACACACTCTACAGAGAAAGAGAATTAGATCTCTGATTTAAATATTCAGCACATGCAAAGAAAACACAGGAAATGTCATGCAAATGTGATCTCAAAAAGAGGAAATTCTCCCTAATACATCCACTCACTGACACTTAATTTACCTTGTGGGCCTTTTGTATAGGTGTACAGTGATTGTAGCTTATTGTAGCTCCAGCACATATTCTCTGCACTGCTGTGATGCAAACATGTTAGTGGCATGAAAGCATGTGTGATGGGTTTTCACACAATTTAACGATAGTGCTTTATTCGGAGTATTCCAGAACACAAAAATGTGTTTTACAAACTGACCTGTAGTGATAGACAAATTAAATCCATTACCATTTCAGTGTCTCTGTCAGGCTGAGAAGGATTTACCGCTCAAATAATTCCTGCTTACTGGTGGTCCTGACCATTGACCACTGATGAACAGGTTGAAAAAGATAAACAAATGATGCAAATAAACAGGTGGACTACAGTTGGTCATCATACCTGAGTGCACCTCTTTGGTAAGTGGAGCTAATAAAATGAAAAAAGTAGAGTAGACACAAGATGTACTTCACGAATGACCTACTTTTTATTACTAAAATCACCAATAAACTGTTTTGGAAGGATATAGGTATAATATTAAGCTATCTTCAGCAAACTCCATGCAAAAACTTCTGTGTTGCTTTAAATCCCATGGACGTTAAAACATTTCACACAAATTCAATAGAAATGTCGTAGAAATGCTGCACTTCTACAAGTTTTTAAAGGTCCTCAGAGATCATATGTGAGATATTTTGAGAAGCTGGCCAAACTGAATCACGCAGTTACATAAAAAGTGAATACAGCTCCCTTTTGTAAGCTATGGCTGAATCACAGCAGTGTTGTTCAGTCGTACACCTGCCAAAAATAAAAGCAATACAAGGAAGAAAAAGACCACAGCACCATCATGTGGTTAAAAGCACCCTCTTCTGCTGATGCACCAGTAAGCATTCCACAGAAATAATAGCCTATCCAGTAATATTGCATTTACTGGTGCATTAACCTTGCAGAAGATTGCAGTATGGTAATGAACCTCTAGCCAATGGCAGTTTTATTTACTAAGTATCCTGACCAATCATAGTTGCAGATGAGTGCTTCTGGGGCATTTTAATTAATAAAAATAATGTAATGTGCAGACAAAATTAAATTACTTTGGTCAGAACATTGGAGCTCAGAAGACTGGAGGTCAGTATACTACCATATTAATGATATTAACTCTATATGTTTTACTGATTCATCAGTGCAGTATGCATGGTGCAACTTTAATATGCTACATTAAAGTTTCACTTTACATTATAATTATTTCAAGTATTGACCTTTACTGGTGCAGTACTAGCCCTGCAGGGCAAGATGAGATTGTGGAAAAATCAGCCTCCCACGAGGACACGTCTCTTTAAACATCCTAATTCCTCTTGGCCATGCTCTTTTTCTGCTCAAGTCGTTTAGCCCAAATTCAAACCCAATGACATATATTTTCAAAACACAGTGGTCAGTTTTTTCCACATCACATTTACCCTGACTGTATTGTCATAAGTATGAATTGCAGAGGAAGCAAACTATCATCACTAATTCATCCTCACCTTCATGCAAAAATTACTTCTAAAATTTTGTCTAGTTTAACTTTTTTTATTTTTATTGTATGTTACATGTTGCACAGGAAACCCACGTGTTCATGCTTAATTTGAGTGTTCCGGGGGACAGCTATGCTAACAGTTAAATCCATGATCTAATGACAGAATTCTGGTAGGTTTAGCAATGAGGACAAGTAGTACACCATAAGCCCCTACTTGTGAAGCTCTGCCTACCAACGTGCTGATTTGTGTAGAAATCTTAGACTCAGAAATCTTTAACACAAAATGTCTCATGGTTGTCCTCAGACATTCTCATTACAAGATCACATGTGGCCCTGCCAAACTATTGCTGTAATGTTTCCTGATTAGGACTTTCAGTGGTGTAGTATCCACTTACATTTTATTCCATTACATTATGCTTCCCCTGAGTGTTTATGGCACACAAGCATTCAGCAGGTCATAAAGGCCACGGTGGTTAAGAGCTGGCTATTGTGTCAGTTTATCTCATGTTGCGACAAGACCACCCTATCACATGTGTAACTACACTACATGCTAAAAGTCCACTAAGTCAGTTTGCAAGCAGCCAATATGATATATGTATTTTTATCCTTAGCCACGGAAGTTTGTTCCATTGTTGCTGCAGTGCTGTGCTCCTACTCTAGTGTGATGTTTTTATATCAGTTGTCCTAGAGACCCTCTAGCCTGTAAATTTTAGTGCTTTCCCTGCTTTAACATGCCCAGCTCTACCCAGTTAGCGATCGTTAATGAGCTGATCGGGTGAGGAGGGAGCAAGGAAAGTTTAAACAGTTTTTTCCTTTGATTTTCTACACACATACTAGGACTTCCCCTATCACACAATGCCACCAATACTCAGAGGACACTGAGCAGTTTTTAATTATTATCTAATTCTTACTACAGCATCACCTGTTTGTGTTGATTGAGCCCTCGGGAACATCTAAATGTGTCAGATTGATTGCAAGAAAGGTAATAAAGAATGAAGTACTTGTTCAGCAAACTGCTTCTAATCTCTTCACCAGTAGTGTAGCTCCTTGATGTCTGTTGTGGAGGAACAAACAGAAGATGGCTACCTAGTGTCTATCACTCTTACCCCCTCTTATTCTCAGACAGGACCTTTCCCTCTTTGGTCCATGCGATGGTAGAGTCTGCTGCAACTGGGCTGAACTGGCACCATAAAGAGATGCTCTGAGGGTCATCGGGCACTGGAACCGCCTGGATCTCAGCTACCACAGTGGGAACCACAACTGCAAAAAGTGCTTATTTAAGTGTTCGTTTTGCTAAAACAAAACACACTCTGCTCCACTGCTCAGCATCATATTCATCAGACCACATATTGAAACTCTTTTGGCCCAAAGGTAGAATGATCTGAGTGCTGGCATACCAAGAAGGGGGTAAAATATGTGGTCTTTTATAAGCTGTTCCTTCTATTTTGTTGATTTGTAAAAAAAAAAAAAAATGTTTCAGCTTTCAGCTTCAGCATTCTATTCAGTGTGTTCAGTTAATGTAACAACAACATGCCTATTCATTAACAAATCCTTAGCCCAGCTGTAAACATTACCTTCTTTAGGTGTCCCGAACTTCTGTTTGACAACATCACTGTATGCTCTTTTAAAGACAACCTCCTCTTCTTTCTTTTGCCGGAATATTGCAGGTAGCTGTGGTCTCATTCGTACTGGAACAGCTGTGTTTTTTTCCTCTGAGATCCGTCTGCGTTTGACGAGGTCATCGTCCATCATGCTATGAGCGCTTTTGGATTCTTGACTGCATGAGGCTGTCTTTGCAGTGTTGTCTTTAATGGCCCCTGTCTCCTCATGCTGCTTCAATCCACTGGCCTTGGGTGGGCTGATAGTGCTGACAGTGTTTATTGTAGAGATCAGTGGCAGTGCTGGCTTCTCATGCACTTTCCCTGGTTTTGGGGCTGAAGAAGACACATGTTCCTCACTTTTAGCCTTTGTGGCCTTGGACCATGTTCCATTTCCTACTTCGGCAGAATGTTCACTCTCTTGCTTAGGCGTCCCATGCTTCTTCTTCTTCTTTTTCCCCTGGGATTTTGGCATTACTTTCTCTGTTATTACAATGGTCTCAATTACAGTCACTGTACTGTCTGCAGAGCCTTGAGGCTCATTTTCCACTTCAGCATGTGGTTCTACTTTCTCCTGCTTCTTGGTTGCGGTGCCAAGCTGTTGGGTCATGTTTTCCTTGTGCTTGGTGCGCATTTTCCCCTCTGTGGATGTCTTTGCGTTATTGTGAGGCATTTCTGCAAGTAGTTTCTCTTCACGGCTATGTTGTTTTGGACAACACAGCACTCCCTGGTTACCTCCCACACTCGTATCCTTATTAAAGCTCAGAACGTCATCCAAGTCTAGAGTGACATAAGTGACACGCTTTTCCTCAGAGACCATATAGCGCTGGCCTGTGAGTAAGATAAGCTTGGAAAGTTCTTGGCCGATGTCACTGGCTTTTTGTGTCTCTGTTTTGATCTTTGTTTCTTGAGAGGAAGTCCCTTCTGAGTCTCCACAAGTTGAAGGTGAACTCAGTTCACAGTTTTTCTCAGAGCAGGTGTGAAATTGGTCATCTGAGGATTCCTCACCACTTACTTTTTCACCAGTCTTGGCTCGTAAACAACCTGTATGATCTACTGTAAGTGCACCAGCAACCCCTATGAGGGATGGTTTTAATGATGTATATGGACTGAGCTGATCTTCTTTCAAATCATAGAGAGGGTGGAAAGACGTTCCAGTGCTGATTGGTGCAAACGGCATAATAAACACTGGATCTTCAGCTCCACTCTGTTGTTTCTGCGTTGTTTCTGGATCCTGTATGCTGAAACCCACATGTGACCAGTTCCCCTCAGTGTGACAAGGGATGTGTGATGTACTAAGGCAGGCTGTATCCTCACTTTCTGTATGTGTCAGATGTTCTGATTTGGAAGGCAGTTGAGGAGAATGTGCGTCAAGACAGGTGCTACACACATATCCAGCTGTAGGATCCTTATCGTTGGGGTAACCTGAGAAGCTCAAGGGTCCAAAATTCCTTACATTTTCCTCCTGAAAGACTTGTGAGGTGTGGGACGTTCTGTCCGATGACACTTTCCAGACATCCTTTAAAAAAACACCCATAAAGGTCAAAGAAACATTCAAAGGTCATTTTTAAGGGGCAAAAACTATTTACGGAGAGTTGCAAAATGTTTAGGAAAACTGGAGACTGGCCAAGGAATATAAAGTCTTAAGTCTTTTAAAGGGTATATTGGAGGAACTGCAACATTTCATATAATAAAAATATTAAGATGTGGTAAACTCTTTGGTCTAGAGAAACATATCATATCCATTCACACTCATGGTGAAAGGAACCAGAGGTCCAAAACACTGAATGCCTTTACAATAAGTGTTTAGTTTTTTATACCTATTTTTTTTTTTATTATCCATTTATAACAGTGAGATATATGGAGGGAGTTATAAAACCATTAAACATATTTTCATAGTACCACAGTAACATTTATAAAGAACCTGTAGCACATGTAAATGTTTCACATGCTGATTCTATTTATTATGACCGATGTGGACATACACACACACACACACACACACACACACACCCCAACTATTTAGCCTGCAGATTTAAGAAGACATTGCCAAATTCTTGACCTCTATCACCAGCGAGATGTTAGACTAAACACATTTGTGTACATACCTCACTCTAATAATTCTGTTCTCCTATTCCAAAAAGCACCACGTTTTCATGCTGGTTTCAGTGAAGCACATACAGTTGGCAAAGGAGCATTTAGTTTCTATTATAAGGATCACAGAGACTATGAAACACACTGTGGGCCAATGGCAGCACTCTAACTGGCTCTAGACTCAGAGGGATTGGTGTGTCCACAGTGTGGGGGACACAGAGAGGTGTGAGGTTTTTTTTTGGAGTCATGTTTCACTTTTCAGCTGTGCTGTTTCGCTCACTCTGACACCCAGAGGTGCGCAGAGTAGTCTAATCTCATACTCAAGTAAAAGTAATATAATTATATTTCATTCTGCATGAATGAAATATTGTTTCCAAGCAAAAACAAAAAAACAATTCAAGCTAACAAGAAATCAGATTAATATTACTCTATAAGTTTTCTATAGAACTTGTAGAACTCGCTCTAAGTGTTGTTTCTCACTTTTTAGCAGAGGTGGATCAGTAGAGAAATATTATTCTTAATTGAAAGCACCAGTCCTTTATTAAGAATAAAACAATATATTAAAGTCAAATTTAATTAAGCAGGAAGTGTTTTGTGGGATGCTGTGACTAATAGAGGGTAGCAGACATTACACAATGTTAAGTTAGCATAGTTGTTGGCAGTTTAATTTTACAAGCATAAAAAAACAAAAAAGTGGGATGTTTTATGTAAAACAATGCATTTAAAGGTGCTGGAATTTGACCAATTGGCTCGAGAAAAAGAGCAGCATGGAAAAGGAGTAAAACGTATGTTTTCTTTTGTACATGTAATTCAGGTAACGTACATATATTCAATTCAACACTTTTAAAGAACAGATCGTGCAAAAGAGCAGCTACTTACTTCAGTAATAAATGTCAGTACATGAAAAGTAAAAAAGGTGATTTAAAGAAGTAAAAAGTGTTACCACTTGAAAATACTCAAAGAAGTGCAAATCCATCAGAATTTTACTTAATGTGACTATTTCCACCACCACTGAGCACCCCTTCACTATCACTTCTCATTTCTCCTCTCCAGGTTCTTAACTCTATGGATGTGTGCTATTACCATCGTGTGCCCTCTATAATTAGCCACATTTCTGTTTATCTGTTTTTTTCCCACCCTCTCCCTGCTCTTTCTGGACCTCGCGTTTCCTCAGCAGGGCCTGTCAATCTTGTGTATGTGTATGTGAGTATGTTGACTTAAGTGAAAAAGAGAGAGAAATCAGGTGTGTGTGTGTGTGTGTGAGAGAGAGAGAGAGAGAGAGAGAGAGAGAGAGAGAGAGAGAGAGAGAGAGAGAGAGA
>JBBPDC010047030.1:0-11556 GCA_037974485.1 Hemigrammopetersius urotaenia
AAGTATTTCGTGCTGTTCACACTGTGTGCTGTGGTGTGTTCACGTATGACCAGATTGTCACTTTCACTTTCACTTTTTTAATTAGTATTAATTAGTATTAGCTTCCACTCTACTTGGATGCTGGACGAGAAAGCCTGGCTCACAATCTCTGTTCCAGGACACAGTCATGCTGGAATAGAAATGGTTCTTTCCCAAACTGTGTCCACAAAGTTGGAAACGATGTCCAAAATTGGTTTGCTGAAGCGCTAAGGTTGTCCTACACTGGAAGTAAGGGGCCTAGCCCAAAAAAACAGGTGCCCCAAACTTCAAACTGGAATTTGGTTTGATCATGATATGAACCTTTTAAGAAGTATAAATACATTTAAACAGAGACAAGTTGCTTCTTGAAAACCCATAAAATACATAAATATTTGGTTAGGCATGTTTGTTTATACATAAAAGCATTAAAAAGAATTGAAATACAACTTTGATCAATTTGAATGATGTATCAGCTTCAAAGTGTTTATATTCCCTGTATGCTGCTGGGAGAGTACCAAACAAAATCATTGTTATTATTAAAAAGAGCCTTTTAAAGTGACTTTCTAAATACTTCTTAAAGCTATTTTAACGGAATAAAAATGAAGAAATTGTTAGTAAACTGTTTTCTGACGAAAATCCTGATGTTCTGCACATGTATTAGATGAAACAGAGAGAAACCGTAGAGACCAAATGATGGCAAGTTTAGAAAGGCAGCCTTTGCCTAAGGGGACAGTATTTTCTCCATAAAATGGACAGTTCTCCATGATGTGCAATAATACTAAATTGACTATTCAACTAATGTTGTTTTGGGTAATTTAGCCGCTGTAGCCTTAGCAAACAAGACGATTATGAATGCATTCAAATGTGCGTGAGGAATGCTGCCACAGGGCATTACTGTTTCCACACACTGCTTGGAATATCCTTCATTTGTTGCATTGCTAGAAAGCAATGTATGGCTTACAGTTTCTCCCAGTGTAAACTAAATGCATTTGGTTTTCGAGCACTGTGTTTGAAAGGGTAATCCTAAAGAAGCCAGTTTTATATTGAGGTTTCTCACTGATGATCCTGTTGGTCAAAAACATTGCGTACCTCTGCTTCTTTCTCACATTCTGGCTACTAGAGGAGAATCGCCTGCATGTTGCTTCAGCCACATTAGGTTGATGAGTACAGCTGGCTATGCACCTGCACTCTGAGGCCCTCCAGTGGTCCCAGTGGAGGAGCCTGAAGGAGGTGTGCGGATCACTGATGTAGGCTGCAGCCTGCTGAGATGTCAGATAACCTTGGCCCAGAAATGAATAACGGGTATTATCAATTAACTGTACAATTAACTTGATGGATTCATTTATTGATTGAGATTATTTGGTTATTAGTCTCAAACGTGCATATAATGTTGCACAGTGTCAGACTGATATACATGCAACATTGCACAGCAGGATTAAAACACATTGAAGGTTAAAACACAAAGCCTTAAATTTTATTTCACTGATATAAAACAGAAAACAGAATAAATATAGCGCACAAACAAACTAGGTAGATGTTGGAGTGTATCTTTTATTAGATACATTATGAATAAAATAAATCAAAGTACAAGCTGCTAAATACGCCTGTTTCTGAATGACTATACCTTAATTCTTTAGTTGAATCAAATCTTAATACAGTCTTGGTTAACGTTTTACCTGCTTGGTAAGGGCTTTTTTGTTCTCAGGCTGCACAATATACTGTATTATTTGTTATTGCAATATTGGCCAAAATACTGAAACTGCAATTAAGGTGCAATATGCAATTGAGCCAATTAAACAATCATTAGTTGTTTTTTTTCTGTCTGACCAGTCACAAATCATTATATGAGCATTTTTATATCTACATTTACAGCATTTAGCAGACGCTTTTATCCAAAGCGACTTCCATTCCCTACCTACAGGGCATAGTCTCCCTGGAGCAACTTGGTCTTGCTCAGGGACCCAGGCAGGATTCGAACCCATGACCTCTTGGTCTGGAGGCAAGTATCCTACCCACTGAGCTACCTCCACCCAGGACACCCAGGTATCATGTAAAGCAGGGTAATTCGCCAAAATGTTTTAAGACAACATTTGCAGAAATCATACTCATGTCATGATGCTTCCAGCTCCATATTTTACTGTATTTTGGATTTTTTTTTGGGATTGTACACCCAGGTTTCATTTTCTAGTCAGGATGAGCTGAAGTATTCCCAAAAAGTTGTATTTTGCCTTGTCTGACCAGTACACATTGTTCTAAAAGGGGTATGAATCTAAATTTTGTGTGAGTTTTTTTTTTTTTTTTATTGCTCACCTGTGCTTTTTTATGTATTTGTGTGGGAAAGGGGTAGGAATGGAGATGATGGCAACATTGTTCAGTGCCTATTGTTTTCTGGCTTCTCTATTATCTTTTTCATCATTAGTATGACAGAGGTTTGTGAAATCGTGTAGGGCCAATCTGTCTAGGTACGGTTCAATGACGTTGTAACTTCTATTTGAGTGTGATATTGTCTCTGAGACTCTCACAGTTATTGCTGCTTGTTGAATGAAATTGTCCAATGTGTCTACAGTTCCTCCAGCTGCAGTTTGCATTTGTAACATGTATACATATTCAGACACAATATTGAATTTTTAGTCTGTTAATGCGTATAATTATTTATTTATTTCTAATAAAAAGTCAAAGGACATTATGTATGCAAATCTAAACTGGATATATGCACTTTATCATATATTCCTACAGGTTTATAGTAGAGATGAATGACGATATCAGTCCCCATTTCTACATTGTATAAGAACGAATGTGTCTGTATCTGCATATACATAAATATTGTGAGTCAGTGTTGATTTTTACCATGGTGCTCTATAATGCTATTGTCTTGGCTTGGCCTTAATAACAAACAGCAGGCGATTATGTTCATTAGCAGAGATGCTGCATGATGGTGTACCATGGACTACCTGTCCTTGGCTCCTGCTGCTTGGCCCAGTTGGCAGGCAGTGCTAATATTTGCAGTGTCCTTTTCTTAACCTAGATCGGATGCATGGTATAGTTTCGGTCATCCTCCTGATGTCTTTAAGGCTTTTATCATGCAAATGTTGTCACCGAATGGAACACTTCTGTGCAATAGTTATAATCTACTTGAAATGTTTAGAGATGTTTATCTGTGCAATCAGCCTTTATTTGCTCAAACAAACCTACATTAGAAGAAATTTATATGAATTAATTTTGTATTTGTCAGTGTCTTCAGGATTGTTTTAAATTCTGTACACATTGCTTTTAATATATGACCAGTATTGTGAAAACTGCAGAATTAGCTGCTGAGAGCAAGACTAAGCTAAAACAAAGTTACCCGTGTTACTCCTTTGTAGACTTGGTATGAATAAAACATATTCTATTTCTTAATTAACATCTTGTGTGATGATGAACACAGTGGGTAGATTTTAATAGAACCTGTTCAAAGACAGCACTGGCACTTTTTGTCACAGAGAACTTGCAGATTTGTATAGAATTGGTTGCCGAGTCAGGCAAAAGTCTTATACACTATAGAAATGAAACAGAGAGCTTTAGGACCAACTCCATCTGCATGATTCAGCTGTCTGTCTACCTCAGTTTATTGAATTTAATTTCAGCTGCTCCAAAGGCTTTGTAAGGATGTTAATTTCCAAAAGACAGATAGTTTGAGGAGGCAGCCTGTGTTACCATTGTAGCTATGATTCAAAGTCAGTGCTTTGATCATAAATTAAGTTATTCTGTGTTTCCTCTTTTTATACTGCATGTTTGAAATTGAATGGGCAGCATGAGGGCAATACAACTCCAGCTTGTGTCTGAGATGCACAGCTTCTGAATCATCACAAATCTTATCTCCTGCTGCCCCTGAGTGGTGACTCCAAGAACTGCCAGTTTTGCTACACACACCTCTCCACTAAGTGGTGCTAATGCCGTGTCAGTACTTTCCTTGTTTTGTCCCCCATAAGCCACATGTACTGACCTTGCAAAAGTTGTTTTACTGTGCCTGCTAAAATGACCCAAATTTGGCTCAGGATGCATTCCTTTTGCAATGATAAATGATCTGCATTGTTTTTTACCCAAAGTGTAGAGTGCAACTAACACAAGTTATTCCAGTGTATATGGGTAAAGGTAACTGTATTTACTAATAATAATGATAATGAAAAACAATAGTACTGAAAAGCTTTTAATTCAGCCTTTTCTGGAGGAGCTACTCCATACTATCAACTTGTAGACGGCCCCAGGACTAAGAAAAAAGTCTTTGATTCAGTCTGTACTGAAGTATAACAGGAAGTGTGCTGTGAACAAGATGAGATAAAGTGTATTCATGTGTAGGTGAGGGCGGAATGCCCTACCACACTCAAGAGCTATGTTTGTTACTTTAATGAAATAATGATTCCTTTTGTTACCAGAGGATGAAATGAACAGAAAACAAAACAAGTAAAATTACTCGAGTTCCCTATAGACCTTCAGTGGGATCTCTCATATCCACCTTCTGATTATTTTAGTCTAAAATAAAGTTTCAAATATGAAACCAAGTGTTCTATGTTCAAGCTTCTATGAAATGAGATGCTAACGCCTTAAAACAAAACGGAACTATAATCCAGCAGAAGGAAGTCTGTATATTTACTTTATTTCTGAATGTGTCTAATCTAGTTATTTTCAAAGCACTGTAGTGGATTATTAAATGTGCACTATATGTACAAAAGTGTTCTTATTTCCTCCTATGCCCGAACACACATTAGGCAGCATGTTGATGCCAACTGTTGAGGTTAGCTGCAACCTTTTCTACATTTTGCCAGGTGATGGTGATTTACTTTAGGTCGTCCTGAAAGTTCCATCATATGTTTCTGGGTTTTCCTCTCTTTCCTTTTCCTTCAAATGGAATCCATTTCATTTCTACTTTTGAATGTCTGTGGTCGGGCAAACGCAAGATGTGACCAGTCATTCTCTTATTCTTTGTGCCTTTCTCCATACCTCCATCGCTAGTGATATGATCCCTCCATCTCATCTTTAGGACCTATCTCAGACATTCTGCTTCTTTAAAGTTCTGGTGGTACATTTCCATGTTTCACTGGCACATGTAATTGTTGGTATTACAATGCTATTGAAGAGTTGGAACACTCCAGTGAAAAAGTCAGGTTTTCCTGTTTCTGTCCTGCAGCAGGGGTTTGCATATAGGCTTTTGAAGATATTGACGTAACTCTGTGGGGTACCGTAAGACCGGCTGATTTTCCATAGTGATTCCTCATGGACACCGTCAAATGCCTTCTTGAATTCAATGAAATTTAAGAAGAGCGGATTTTGGTGTTCAACACGCTGCTCGATGATTTTTCTGAGAGTGAATATCTGTTCTGTACAGGAGCGGTTATTGCGGAAAGCAGCCTGCTCTTCTCTCAGTACAGCATCCATAGCCACCCGTAGCTTGTTAAGTAACAGTGCAGAACACCTTACCAGGAACGGACAACAATGTGATGCAGCGCCAGTTTCTGCAGTAGTTGGGCAGATCTCTTTTTTTTTTGGTAATTTCACTATTATTCAATCCTGCCAGCCCTGTGGCACTTTTTGCTCCCATCAACAGTTGTTTAATAGCTTTGTCAGCTTTGCTACTACATTGTCTCCACCATACTTAAGCATATCTGCTGTGATTATTTCCAGTCCTGCTGCTTTGTTGTTTTTCATTTGCTTGACTGCTTCTGCTGTTTCTTTCTCTGTTCTGCGTTCTCTACTTACACCCAACTTTACTTCACTAGGTATAAGAACTAAGTTATATAGGACTGTTGGCGTTGGTTGGTGCTCCTTCCACCGTTGATCTTGCTCTTCTGTTATCACCAGAATTTTGCCTGATTTGTCTTTCACCAGAACATTTGAGTTACTCTTTACTCCTGTTAATTTCTGTGTAATACGGTATCCAATTTGGTGTCATTACGCTTTGCTGCTATTTTCATCTCAGCATTTATCTTGTTTAGCCAGGATTTCTTGTCAGCACAGCATTTTCATTTCACCCGTCTTGGTATTCTTTGTTGCATTCTGTCTTTTCTTTCTTCTTTTGTTTTTCCTTGTGATTCTTTGCAATTTTTCTTTTATCAATGAGCTCCCACATTGATTCCTGTATTCACTGCTCCTTATGTGATCCTCTTCTTCTCCCAATTATTGTACGTGCACTTTCATTCACTGCCTCAATGAAAAAAATCCATTGGTCTTTGATATCTGCTGTTATTTTTTGTAACTGTTGGAGTTTATTCTTTAGTGTTACCTGATGCTGTTTTGACATGTCTAAGTCCTTCAGCTTATTTATAGCATTGGGTTTTTGCTCTTTTCCTGTTTTCTTCAAACATAACTTCACAGTGGCTCATAGATGGTAGTGGTCTGAACCAGCATCTGCAACTCTGCACACTCTGACATCACTTAGAGCTGATTTTCATCAATTGCTGATACAAATGTAGTCAATCTCATTTTTGATTGTACCATCTGCTGATGCCCACGTCTTTTTATGAATGGCTTTATGTTGAAAAGTAGCAGACGTTCTCCATTGTCATTCGTCTTCTATGCTGTACCAAAAGGCCCAACAAAGCCCTCCATACATTGACTGTTGTTGTCAATTAGCGAATTCATATCATCCCATTAAAATCATGCTGTCTGGGAATATTGTTGAACATGTCTTACAGCTGTTCATAGAAAATGTCGTTTATTGGTTTCCATCCAATAAGTGCCCTGTCAGCTTCTTTATCTAACGCCTTTGCTGCTCTTCGTGGACTGAGTAGAGGATTATTTTTTCCTTCACTGCATAATTTTCCACTTCCACTCCATTGCATTTCGCTGATTCCACGATTTTGTTTTTGTATTCATTGAATTCTCTCAGAAGTTGTGCCATCCTTCCGCATAGATATTATGTCCTCACGTTCCATGTTCGAATTTTTGTCTTTGTTTTGGCACTCAGAAGCACTGATTTACTTTTGGCTTTCACTAGTGCCTGTGATTATAGAGACTTGCTCTTTGCTTTCTTCCTTGCAATGGTCATTTTTGAGTTGATTTTCCTGACCTCAGCCCCATCCAACACCTTTGGGACAAACTGGAATGGTGATCTGTGCCTAACCTCCTCATAAACCCTCTACAGAATGAATTCCCTGCATAATTACTTCAAAATCTTGCAGATAGCCTTCCAAGAAGAGTGCCACCTACTGGCGTAACACTTACACATACATGAAAATATAAGCAAGAGTGTGTTTACTGGTTAATGCACTGCTGTTTATTTAAAATAAACAAAAACAAACCAAGCCTCATTCTTTAGAATGTTTTGTTACTTAACTTTGCTGTATCGCGAACCGTACCGAACCGTGTCCCCAAAACCAAGGTACGTACCAAACCATGACATCTGTGTACAGTTACACCCCTAATTAAAGGCTCTTCTGGTGGAATTTTGCAAGTATTGCAACTAGCACCCTGGTGTAACACCCACTTACACTAAGTTACATTTACATTAAGTAAGCAAGCAGAACGAGAAACATAGTTAAGTCGCCAAGGTGCTCTATGATGAGGTGGGTCTTCAGGTGATGTTTGAAGACAGCGAGGGACTCCGCGCATCTGATCGGAAGAGGGAGCCAAGACTGAGAAGAGTCTTGACACAGGTCTCCCTCTTCTTTTGAGCAGCAGTGGCTTGAAACGAGTCGTGTCTGAAGCTCTGAGAGTATGAGAAGTGACACGTTGTTTGACCAATGCTGTTATAATGGGGGTGCAAATCCATTCTTGTCCTTGAAAGCAAGTGTTAAAGACTTGAACTTAATGCGAGCAGCCACAGGGAGCCAGTGGAGGTTCCTTAATAAAGGTGTGGTGTGAGTGAACTTAGGAACGTTGAACACTAACCTGGCGGGTGAGGAAATCCAGCCAGTAGAGAGTTGCAGTAGTCAAGTTTGGTGATGACCAGGGACTGGACGAGAATCTGTGTAGCTTTCGTGCTGAGAAAGGGTCGGATTCTTCTAAGGTTGTAGAGAAGGTATCTGCATGTTCAATGTACTGCTGTGTTTATCACCCAAGTGTTTTACCCAACAAAGTGATCTGCAAAACACTTACGTACTGTTGATATTGCAGCTATAGCTATCGTTAAATTGATATATATATATTTGCTTTGTTTATTTTTAAAACCATCATTTCGAACACTGTACAGTACCTCAAAGGACCGTCTTACATGCAGTTAGTTCATTTGCCTTTACCAATCCTCCTTATTTCACACTTTCCTGTGTGTAAACCATTGTGTATATTCATAATGGTAGCCGTTAGCCTAATGGTTAGGGTGTTCACCTAGTGATTCAGAAGGTATGGGTTCACATATGACAAAATGGTCACTTTCATTCTGTATTAATTAATAATGTGGGTGCCATGAAAAAATACACACTGATTTTTTCCATTATTGCATGCATTTAACAACGAAGTTTTGTATAAAATTCAAAAATCATTCACTGTGAAAAACAGAAAAACAAACACTTATTATTCAATTTATTTCAGTAGCAAATATATCCAGCATGCAAATTAGCCATGTGAAAAAGTCATTTTCCTGCTTTTAACCCAAGCAACAAATGAACCAAATCTACTTGATACTCTGATTCAGCATCCTGAAAACTGCCAGGATTGAATGTGGTCAACACATTTGAATGTAAATATCACTCATATTTGTGTGCTCATGAATATAAAACTACCTCTGTTATTTACCAACAGAGTGATGAGCACTAGGCCGTTGCCAAAAGAAAATTCAAGAAATGGTGGGGGCGAAAGTGTGGAAAAGGTTAAAAATACTGTACAGTAATCCCCCGCTTTTCGCAAGGGTTATGTTCCAAAGACACCTGCGTATAGTGAAAAACAGCGTTGTTGTGTTTTGGTAAAATAAAATGCCTAAAAATGCCTGTTTTTATGGTGTAAACCCTAAATATGCCTCCCAGAACACTTTCATTTCATTTTAAACTGAGTTTAATGCATTACCCTTAAAGAAAATGTAAAGGTAAATAGATTCCGGGTACCCACAACCCTAGTAAGAACTAAGTGGTTACAGAAAATTAGTTTCTAGTACATAATCAAATCACATTGAGAGTAATGATGACAAATTAAGTACCATGGAAATATTGGTAAATCTTCCCAGGAGTGGCCGGCCTACCATATCTTCCCCAATGGCATTCTTCTAATAAATCCCTATCATACTGATGTTCTGAAAGGACATCAGGTCTCTTTTGCCTCAGCTAAGGTTAGTGTTCATGACTTCACAGTAAGAATGGGACTGGACTGTTGTATTCATGAAAGATCGGAGAGAAAACACTTTTAACCGAAGGAAACATGAATGAACATCTCATATTTTAAAAAACTGATACATGGCTTGATAGATGACCCAATTTGTCATGCAGTAATTGCTCACACTGTGATAGGGGAAAGTAGCCTGTAGAGTTTTGTATAACAGTGCTTCCTGAATCACTTGTTATATGACACTCACTGTAATAACTTTTCAACTTTTGAAAGTAATCCATTCTGACGAAAGAAACTTTTTTCTTTTCTATCTGTCAGGAGTTAAATCGTTTTTAGAAATAAGCATAGGCAAGTTTTTAAACATTGTTGAATCCTTTATTTTAAAATGCTGAAACTTAACAAGTGAATAAAACAGGTGTGGCATTGTTGCCACACTGAAAAGCGGGAACATATTAAGTGTCCCAGATTCAGTTTATCAGTCTGTTTTTTTAGCCATGGGCTTCTTGAAGAAATGCGTACTGCAGTGCTGAATACCTCATCACACTTGTATACACATGCAGCTTTGAACTGGCAGCTCTCATTGCTGTTCTACCACATTAGTGAGACGACGACTTCATCAGTTGCATCCTTAAGTAAATATGCGTGAACTTCTCCATGTGTCCTTTGCTGACAATTGCCTGCTGGAAATAGGTTCTCCTCTTTCATTTGGTTTAAAACCAAAACACTTTCAAAAGGCAGTGACAATGTCTTTTATATATCCAATGTGATGTCATCTATAAAGTTACAGCTGACTTATCGCTTTTATTAAAAGAAATAGAAGGTTCTATAGAAAGTGTTATCTCTGCTTTTTGCTTATTTATTACCACTTCAGAACAGCAGCTGACCAGTTAGTGTGTGAATCTCTTTACATTAACCCTGCATTAAAATTTGAGAATGTTTTGCCTTTACCTGTAAGGGTTTTGGAAATACATGTTGTTGTTTTTTTTACTTTTTTGACAGTAATGAAATATTGTTTTCAACAAAAGGAGCATCCTATTCAGCCACACGTGATTCACATGTTGGATAACATTTTTTAAATCTTTTTTTTAAAAGCATTCACTGTGACAAATGTGAAGTAATAGAGAAAACTGGGGTGTAAACACTTCGTGGCACTGTGCATGCTACCTTGTTTTTACTAGATTTCAATTACCAGGCTGTTAGCTCTATCATAATTCAGAAGAAAAGTTGGATGTCTCAAGGCCTTTGATTAAAAAGCCACTAGATAGTCCGTGCCTGTTAGGGGATTTCAGCACTTTTTTTGGTTCTCTTTAATACAGCTTTCTTGCATTTCTATCAGGAGACGTGGCTGAGCAGAATTGCAAATGAAGGTTGTCAGAAGTTGAATAGCACTGATTTAAATGATGCAGACTCTGTGCTTTAAAGCTCTCGGGTTGAGAAACTGCTTATGAATTTTAAATAATGTAGACTTGCTTTGCTCCTACATGATTACTGTGCTTAATTTAAAATGGTGCTTGTATCAGAGTGGTGTTTATTATCAGCTGTAATCTGGAGTGCGTTCAGTTTCGTTATGCGTCAGACATGGACAGCTTGTCATCTGATCATTCATTTGTAGTTGGTGACTCTCCTCTGTACCTTTCTCTCCCCCTCCTCCTCTTCCTCCTCCTCCTCATCCTCCTGCTCTGCCTCCTCTCTCTCTCTCTCTCTCTCTCCCCCGCTCCTCTGAAAGAGTGGGAACACACTAGAACAGCGTGCAACAGTCAGCGCTAACAGAAGGCATGCACAGCTTCATTTATCTAGTTTCTCAAGTGAGCCAAAGTTGAAGGAGCGTTCCATGGAAGGAAAACAGACATTTATCAGCTTGTCAGAGCTTGCAGCCTTCGCGTAGTGTCCATACAACTCGGCCCCGCTGAGCCAGGAGGAGGTGGGCTAACAAAGAAGACTTTTGTGTCGTGGTGAGAAAGGTGCGGGGTTCTCTGAAGTGAAAGGTACCGCAACAGGGCTTCTACACCACTGAGCAGATCGAGAAGAGGCAACATGGGCGCACTAATGGTCATTTTCTCTCTCCAGCCAAAGCAAAAAAGGAAAAGGGCAGGTAGGTAGTTAAAAGCTTGCTACTTAACCTGGAGAAGAATTATCATACAGCCTTGGAAAAAATAAGACACCACTTTTCCCCTTTTTTCTGTTTTTCTGTGTGTGTGTGTAAAATGCGCAGTTTGGTATTCTTTTCTGAACTATTGCTGTGTGTGTGTGTGTGTGTGTGTGTGTGTGTGTGTGTGTGTGTGTGTGTGTGTGTGTGTGTGTGTGTGTGTG